>JAZGTL010000012.1:6142500-6354987 GCA_037349345.1 Oemleria cerasiformis | reverse complement strand
TTACGCAGGAGGATAATGAGGGACTCTTGGCACTTATTACTCGGGAAGAAGTGCAAGCTGTGATGTTCCAGATTAACCCCTCTAAGCCCACAGGGCCGGATGGGTTCAGTAGTGGATTTTTCCAGAAACAATGGGAGGTGTGTGTGTGTGTCTGTGTGTGTGTGTGGGGGGGGGGGGGGGGGGGGGGGGGGGGGGGGGGGGGGGTGGTGGGTTGTCGAGGTGGAGGAGGATATTCGGAAGATGGTCATGCACTTTTGGCGGTCGGGCCAACTGCTTCGGAAAATTAATTACACCCATCTCTGTCTGATTCTTAAGGACCCTTGGCCGGTCAAGATGTCCCAGTTGCGCCCTGTTGCACTTTGCAATGTTATTTATATGGTCATTTTGAAACTCTTTACTAATTGGTTGAAATTGTTGATGGATCGGATTATTAGTATAAATCAGTCAGCTTTCGTGTCGGGACGTCAAATACAGGATAATATTCTTGTTGTCCATGTGAGCTTCTTCATTCTATGAAGCATCGTGGTAAATGGGAAGATAAGGAATTGGCTCTGAAGCTGGATATGGCTAAGGCCTATGATAGGGTGGAGTAGAGTTTTGTTAGTTATGCTTAAAGCCCTTTGGGTGGCTGACCGGTTTTGTGGGTTGATTTTTTAATGCATGTCTTCGGTCTCTTACAGTGTCCTGGTCAATGGTAAGGAAACCGATTACTTTTCGCCTAGTAGGGGGCTCCGACAGGGTGATCGTATGTCACCCTTTCTTTTCCTGGTTTGTGCGGAAGGGCTTTCTGCTCTCTTTAACCGGTGGGAGGAGGAGGGTGCCATTCATGGGTTTCGATTGATGGAGTATAGTGCTTTGCGGATCTCCCATCTTTTCTTTGCTGATGATGCGGTTGTTTTTTGCCATGCTACTTGTAGGGAGATTGATACACCGAAGGGTATCCTTGATTGTTATGCAGAGGCATCCAGCCAGCTTGTTAATCTGGAGAAAAGTTCCATGTTCTTTGGGGGGAATTGTTCCAAGCGCCTACTGGGTAGGTTGTCTTGGAGATTCCAGATCGCGACCCGGGATGGGTTTGGGAAGTATCTTGATCTCCAGGTGGATTTTGGTATGTCCAAGCGGGTAATATTTGATGAAGTTCGAAATAGAATTTCCAGTAAAGTGCAAGGGTGGTCGGAGCAGTTTCTATCTCCTACTGGTAAGGAGATATTGATAAAGACGGTGGCCATGGCCATGCGTAACTATGCTATGTCGTGCTTTAAACTTCCGATTGCTGTGTGCTGGGATATTGAGAGGCTGGTTGCCAATTATTGGTGGGGAAACAGCATGGACAACGGGGTGTCCATTGGGTGGCGTGGAAGAATGTGTCACGGGTGAAGAAGATGGGAGGGCTGGGTTTCCGTGAGTTGGAATGTTTCAATTTGGCATTGCTTGGGAAGATTAGATGGCATATCGTTCATGATCCCTCATTGCTACTCTCACAGGTGCTACGTGACAAGTACTACCCTAATGGGTCGTTCCTACAGGCACTAATGGGCCGTTGGTCCTCTTGTGGGTGGAAGAGCCTTATCCAAGGTCGGAAAATCCTAGCTGTAGGTTTGAGGTGGAGGATTGGTAATGGTGCCCAGGTTTAAGGTGGAGGATTTGAGGGTATTCCTGTGACACCAGATGAGGCCATTGTCAACCTTACCAAATGTGTGGCTGAATTCCATGAGCTTGGGGTCTCGGACTTGGGGGTACAGTTCTCGTTGCCCAGACTGTCAGGACCCGTCCCAGATTTCCCCTCGAAACCCGGAAGAACCCTGATCCCGTCTGACAATCGAAGAAAAGGTTCCCAAAATACCATTCAATCCTTACAAATTATAATAATAATAAATAGTTCCACCTGTCAGACAAGGGATTCAGGCACTCAATAATTCCCGTAATTAATGACCAACCAATTACAATATAATATCAGAGCGTCTAAGTAGGATCAAGAGTAAAATTTAGATATCCTACTCAAATATAACTACACAGCGCAGCCGAAAGTACTAATGCCTCTGCCTCGAGATAAGTGTCCGCGTCAACTCAACTCAACAGCCTGAAGGGAGTTTAAACACAAAAGTTGTGAGTGGACAAAAATAATCATTTATAAATTCTTTTTCCAAGGAAACATTACCTTTCTTCCCCTCCATTTATAAAACCATGCATGCATAACATAAAACAATTTATGATACTAAAACATTATATGTAAATCACCAAAATTCCCATTTCTCTTTAAAACCACTTAGTTGGACTCACATAAAATCTGTATAATGAAAATACCTCGTGATCCACAATTTGGTTTGAAAACTCTCTTCAAAGGAGTTAAAAATCATTTAATTCAACCTAGACACATAATATCTTAAATTCACTGTTCCCGACATATCCACAACACACCAGGGTATCGCTTGAGATGTATTAAAATCTGTACAACAACTCTCTGTACTATGCATAGACAGTCTCGCGACCCGGCAGAGTAAGGCCCCTCAACACCAAAGTCCGAGCCCTCAACAACCAGCGGAGCAAAACCCCTCAACACCAGTCAGAGCAACTGTAACCATCGGGACAGAAACCAGTGAACCAAATCCATACTTCGAAATCTTTGTTTCTTGGCCTAAGCCAAATTCTTTGAAATATCATTTCATGGCCAAAATAGGTAAAATCATAATTACGGGTCTAAACCCAAATCACATACTCAAATAGTTACCACTTCAAAACGATATCAAAATCGAGTACAAAAACCAAGCCATTTCTCAAAACACACTTTCACTGAAATATTGGAAAACATGTGTCCAGCATCATTTCTAAATTCCAGAAATTCATTGCACCCATACATAACAGTATTTAAATCAAAGATACATTTATGCATGCATTATAGTTTATAAACCAAAAGTCCACTCACAAATGTGTCCAAGCAAGCTCAATCCCGAACTGTACGCTCCCCTGAAGTTCCTGGAGCAGTATCGCCTGTCCAAATTAATAATCAGGATTACCAACTAATAATAAGAACCTTAAATATAAACCCCCCTAAACCCCGGGAGGCCTAACTATGCTGGCCTAGAAAACGCAGCAACTTTAAAACACCCAAAACAACCCCTAAACGACGTCTGAACGACTCAAAACCTGCGCCAACAGGTCCGAAACGTCAAACACTAGCTGTCACGCGCCACCGTGACCTCATACTCAGCCCCACGCGCCGCAACGCGCCGACGGAAGGTCGGAACACGCGCCCACGCGTTGGTCACGCGCCTGCTACAGTACCCACGCACCTGGACCGGTCCAACCCGGTCCAACTCGACTTGACCCGATCCAACTTGACCCGACCGGTTCACTTAACCCGACCGGTTCACTCGACCCGACCAGTTCACTCGACCCGACCGGTTCACTCGACCCGACCGGTTCAACTCGACCCGATCGATCACTCGACCCGATCGATCACTCGACCCGACCAGTTTACTCGACCCGACTAGCCACCAGCGACTCGCCGAAGAAGACGACCGGCTGCCGGCGCCGCCGTCTGGTTTTCGCCGGAATCCCCCATTTCCGACCGAAACTTCAAGCTTTACAACTTCCTCAAAACTCAACCATTTTTCACAAATTTTATGTCTAAATCTATCTCCTCGAACCCAGGAATCCAAATATGACCTTAAAACATCAAACACGTACCTGTGCTAGCCGAAAAATCGATCGGAAGATCCGAAACTTCCTATACTCGGTTCGGCTTCCTCCGTGGTCCTCTCCTTCGATGGTTGGTACGGTTGTGATCGTGGGAAGGAGTAGAATACGATTAGTGGAATAGAAATGGAAGTTTTGGCCTTGAATCAAACTTGGAATTTGTGGGTTTTTGGGTGAGTTTTCGCACACGGGTTAGATGTGGGTGTTTCACAGAGAGATGAGAGTGAGATCATGATATGAAGATGAAACAATGATTTGGGGTTAAAAATATCTACCCCAAGTCAAAAATTACCAAAATACCCCTAACAATCTAGACCCGTAACTTTCGTACATGAACTCCGTTTTCCGCGTGCCGCCTGTCTACGAACTCGTGAGTTCGAGACCTACGCAACTGTATGCAAAACACCACCAAAAATGTCTCGAAACAAAATTTGGCTTTCACGCCCCTTAACAAGCAAGGGTAAAATCATCATTTACATAAATAATTTACGTAAATCCAATAATTGAAATTCCGGGTTGTTACAATCTTCCCCCCTTAAGAAATTTCATCCTCGAAATTGAACTCTACCCTTGGAACAAATGAGGATACCGCGCCCGCATTAGTTCCTCGGTTTCCCACGTGGCCTCCTCCACGTTATGATTCCTCCACAACACTTTAACTAGAGGAATACTCTTTCTGCGCAGTACCCTCTCCTTCCAATCCAAAATTTGCATCGGTTGCTCCTCAAAGGTCAAATCATCCTTCAGCTCAAGTGGTTGCTCCTCCAATACGTGAGACTCATCAAACAGATATTTCCGGAGCAAAGATACATGGAAAACATTACGAACTCTGGATAATTCCGATGGTAAAGCAAGAAAATATGCCACTGGTCCTATCCTCTCCAAAATCTCATACGGACCAATGTAACGAGGACTCAGTTTTCCTCGTCTACCAAAATGTACCACTCCCTTCCAAGGAGATAGTTTCAAGAACACCCAGTCACCTACCTCAAACTCAAGGTGTCTGGTTCGACGGTCTGCATAGCTCTTCTGGCGATCCTGAGCTGTCTCCAACCTTTCTCTGATGATTCTTATATTTTCCTCAGTCGTATCCACCAACTCTGGTGTTAACAGTTTCCTTTCATCCACTTCGTTCAAGCATAACGGTGTCCTGCACTGCCTCCCATACAGTGCCTCGAAATGAGACATCCCAATACTCGACTGATAACTATTATTATAAGCAAATTCCATCAGAGCCAGGTGTGAATCCTAGTTCCCTTTTCATCCCAGTCCACCAATAGTGTTTCCTTAGGGTCCTGGAGTTGAGCCTCAATAATCCGATCAATCAGAATAGGCCTCACATGGAAACTAGCCAATAAAGCCCCCTGGTTATCCATGTAAAGTACTATCCATGCTCTACGGAACTCTACAAGTAACGGTAGGTAGACTGTATGCAAATGGGCCAAAGAACCCATGGATTTCCTGCTCAATGCATCCGCCACAACATTGGTTTTCCCTGGATGGTACTCTATAGTACAATCATAATCCTTTATTAGCTCAAGCCATCTTCTCTGCCTCAGATTTAGGTCCTTTTGGGTGAACAAGTACTTTAAACTCTTATGGTCGGTGAAGATCCGACACGTCTCCCCGTATAAATAATGTCGCCAGATTTTCAATGTATGCACCACTGCAGCTAACTCCAAATCATGTGTGGGGTAATTCAACTCATGGGGTTTAAGTTGTCTAGAAGCATACGCTATCACCTTCCCATGCTGCATCAACACGTAGCCTATGCCCCGCAAAGATGCATCACTATATACCTCGAATCCCCCAGTATCATCAGGAAGGGTTAATACTGGAGCAGAAGTCAGCCTCTTCTTCAGCTCCTGAAATCCCTGTTCACAATCAGCTCCCCAGTCAAACTTGACTCCTTTCCTAGTCAACCGAGTCAATGGGCCTGCTATCGTAGAAACTCCTTCTACGAACCGTCGATAATATCTTGCCAAACCCAGAAAACTCCTCACCTCTGTCACTATCCTCGGTTGCTCCCAGTTTGCCACTACCTCAACCTTTTGGGGATCTACGCTGATACCCTCAGCCGAAATCACATGACCTAAGAATCCAACTTCTGTCAACCAAAACTGGCATTTACTGAACTTGGCAAACAAATGCTTTTTCCTAAGCATATTCAGCACCAACCTTAAGTGCTTCTCATGTGCCTTAGCACTCCTCGAATACACCAAGATGTCATCGATGAACACAATCACAAACCGATGCAAATACTTTTGGAACACCCTGTTCATAAAATCCATAAATGCTGCTGGGGCATTAGTCAACCCGAAAGGCATCACCAGGAACTCATAATGACCATAACGAGTCCTGAAAGCTGTTTTCTCAACATCCCCTTCTCTGATCCTCAACTGATGGTACCTGGATCGAAGGTCAATTTTCGAAAAATATCTTGCCCCCTTAAGTTGATCAAACAAATCATCTATCCTTGGCAAAGGATACTTATTCAGCACCGTAGCCCTGTTTAGCTTCCGGTAGTCGATACACAACCTCAGACCACCATCCTTTTTCCTCACAAATATCACTGGTGCACCCCAAGGTGAAACACTTGGGCGAATAAATCCCATATTCACCAAATCCTGCAACTGAGTCTTCAACTCTCGCAATTCTTCCGGTGCCATTCTATACGGTGCCTGTGAGATAGGTTGAGTACCTGGCAAAAGCTCGATGGTGAACTCAATCTCCCGGTGAGGTGGAAATCCCGGAAGATCATCTGGAAACACATCAGAGAACTCACTCACCACTATAATATCCTCCACTCTCATCGGAGTATCCCGAGAATCAAACACATGAGCCAAGTAACCCTCACAACCTTTCCTCAACAATTTCTCAGCGGTCAAAGCTGATATCACTCCACAGGGTAGTACCCTACGATCTCCCCTGAATGTAAGTTCCGGTAAACCTGGACTCCGGAAATCCACTCTCTTGTCATAATAATCAATAGAGGCATGGTACATAGTCAACCAATCCATCCCCAGAATCACATCAAAATCAAAAATATCTAAGGGGATTAAACCTGCCTCTAATGCATGACCTTCCACTAACACTGGACAACTACGAATCACGAGATTCGCCACTAACATATTCCCAGTAGGAGTACTAATACCCATGTCCCAACCAATCGGAGACAATTCTCTATCACCAAACAATGTAAAACCCCGAGAAATGAAAGAATGAGTCGCCCCAGGATCTATCAAAACATAAGCATCACAGTTAAAAATAGATAACGTACCCGTGACCACATCTGGTGCTGCTCGGGCCTCCTGTTGCGACATAGCAAAAACTCGGGCTTGTGTATCCAAAGATCGACCACGACCCCACGGTCTGCCTCTGGCCCTGTTGGACCCACTGGCCCTGTTCGTCCAATTGGCCCGGTTGGCCCCACTGGATTGACTCTAGCTTCTAGCTGCAATACTGGACGTCTGAACTGTCCTCTGCCTTTGTTCAGTAGCACCCCGCCCCCAGGAACTACTGCCAGGATGAAGATGTGGGCAAAATTTCCTTATGTGACCAATCTCCCCACAGAAGTAACATCTAGTGCCACCGGAGCTGCCACTCAGTCTTCCAGTTGACTGCACTGAAGCACTACTAGAACGAACGGATGACTGTGGTGCCTGTCTGGCTCCGCCACTACCTGATTCGGATCTCGCACCCCCAGTAGATCCAGAGCTGAAACGTCCTCTCTTGGATGGTCCCTGACTAGAGGCTCCAATATCCCAGCGATCACGGTGTCGCTTGGAACCCCTAAACTGCTGCTGGACTGGCACACCCATGCTTAACTCTACACGAGCTGCAGCGTCAGACACTTCTCTCAATGAAGTATGGGCTGTAGCCGTTGCCACTGACCGAAGTTCGCCCCTCAGCCCATTTTCAAATCTGCGTCGTTTGTTGCTCTCGGTTGCCACTAGAGCCGGTGTAAAACGAGCCAACTCTATGAATTTCTGCTCATACTGAGCCACTGTCATATCTCCCTGCTGTAAGTGCAAGAACTCAGCCTCTCTGGCATCTAGGTACAAGCAAGGATAAAATTGCTCAAGGAACTTCTCCCGAAAGGTCGCCCAGGTAATTGTACTGACCTCCCAGCCTTATAGCTCTAATGCGTTCCACCAATGATAAGCGGAACCACCTAGCAGAAAAGTGGCTAACAACACGCTATCCCCCTGAGGACGTCTCATAACTGAGAACTCTCACTCTAAACGAGTAATCCACTATGCTGCATCATCTAGGCTAGAGTCGCCCATAAATATTGTAGCCCCTAATCTCTGAGCTTTCTCAATGTCCGAACCTTCAGTAGCAGTCCTACTCTGAAGTACTTAAGTCAAAGTGTGACCCAATTGTTCCAGTTTTTGCCTCATATCAGGCCCCACTGCAGGTTCATGTGTGTCCCCACTGTTTCCAAACTGTTGACGGAACTCGCGTCTCAGAGGCATTATACGCTGAAAAGAACTATAACTCATCAATACCAAAATAATTGTACACTAAGTGTACAGTCTACAGGAATTTAACCTGGCTCTGACCCATCCCGGATTTCCCCTCGAAACCCGGGAAGAACCCTGATCCCGTCTGACAATCTAAGAAAAGGTTCCCAAAATACCATTCAATCCTTACAAATTATAATAATAATAAATAGTTCCACTTGTCAGACAAGGGATTCATGCACTCAATAATTCCCGTAATTAATGACCAACCAAATACAATATAATATCAGAGCGTCTAAGTAGGATCAAGAGTAAAATTTAGATATCCTACTCAAATATAACTACACAGCGCAGCCGAAAGTACTAATGCCTCTGCCTCGAGATAAGTGTCCGCGTCAACTCAACTCAACAGCCTGAAGGGAGTTTAAACACAAAAGTTGTGAGTGGACAAAAATAATCATTTATAAATTCTTTTTCCAAGGAAACATTACCTTTCTTCCCCTCCATTTATAAAACCATGCATGCATAACATAAAACAATTTATGATACTAAAACATTATATGTAAATCACCAAAATTCCCATTTCTCTTTAAAACCACTTAGTTGGACTCACATAAAATCTGTATAATGAAAATACCTCGTGATCCACAATTTGGTTTGAAAACTCTCTTCAAAGGAGTTAAAAATCATTTAATTCAACCTAGACACATAATATCTCAAATTCACTGTTCCCGACATATCCACAACACACCAGGGTATCGCTTGAGATGTGTTAAAATCTGTACAACAACTCTCTGTACTATGCATAGATAGTCTCGCGACCCAACGGAGTAAGGCCCCTCAACACCAAAGTCCGAGCCCTCAACAACCAGCGGAGCAAAAACCCTCAACACCAGTCAGAGCAACTGTAACCATCGGGACAGAAACTAGTGAACCAAATCCATACTTCGAAATCTTTGTTTCTTGGCCTAAACCAAATTCTTTGAAATATCATTTCATGGCCAAAATCGGTAAAATCATAATTACGGGTCTAAACCCAAATCACAGACTCAAATAGTTACCACTTCAAAACGATATCAAAATTGAGTACAAAAACCAAGCCATTTCTCAAAACACACTTTCACTGAAATATTGGAAAACATGTGTCCATCATCATTTCTAAATTCCAGAAATTCATTGCACCCATACATAACAATATTTAAATCAAAGATACATTTATGCATGCATTATAGTTTATAAACCAAAAGTCCACTCACAAACCTGTCCAAGCAAGCTCAATCCCGAACTGTACGCTCCCCTGAAGTTCCTGGAGCAGTATCGCCTGTCCAAATTAATAATCAGGATTACCAGCTAATAATAAGAACATTTAATATAAACCCCCCTAAACTCCGGGAGGTCTAACTATGCTGGCCTAGAAAACGTAGCAACTTTAAAACGCCCAAAACAAGCCCTAAACGACGTCCGATCGACTCAAAACCTGCACCAACAGGTCCGAAACGTCAAAAACTAGCTGTCACGCGCCACCGTAACCTCGGACTAAGCCCCACGTACCACCACGCGCCGACGGAAGGTCGGAACATGCGCCCTCATGCGCCGGTCACGCGCCTGCTATAGTACCCACGAGCCTGGACCGGTCCAACTCGACTTGACCCGATCCAACGCGACCCGACCGATTCACTTAAACCGACCGGTTCACTTAACCTGACAGATTCACTCGACCCGACCGATTCACTCGACCCGACCGGTTCAACTCAACCCGACCGATCACTCGACCCGACCAGTTTATTCTACCCGACCGGCCACTAGCGACTCACCGGAGAAGACGACCGGTTACCGACGCCGCCGTCTGGTTTCCGTCGGAATCCCCCATTTCCGGCCGAAACTTCAAGCTTTACAACTTCCTCAAAACTCAACCATTTTTCACAAATTTTATGTCTAAATCTATCTACTCGAACCCAGGAATCCAAATATGACCTTAAAACATCAAACACGTACCTGTACTAGCCGAAAAATCGATCGAAAGATCTGAAACTTCCTATTCTCGATTCGACTTCCTCCGTGGTCCTCTCCTTCGATGGTTGGTACGGTTGTGATCGTGGGAAGGAGTAGAATATGATTAGTGGAATAGAAATGGAAGTTTTGGCCTTGAATCAAACTTGGAATTTGTGGGTTTTTGGGTGAGTTTTCGCACACGGGTTCGATATGGGTGTTTCACAGAGAGATGAGAGTGAGATCATGATATGAAGATGAAACAATGATTTGGGGTTTAAAATATCTACCCCAAGTCAAAAATTACCAAAATTCCCCTAACAATCTAGACCCGTAACTTTGGTACACAAACTCCGTTTTCCGCGTGCCACCTGTCTACTAACTCGTGAGTTCGAGACCTACGCAACGGTATCCAAAACACCACCAAAAATGTCTCGAAACAAAATTTGACTTTCACGCCCCTTAACAAGCAAGGGTAAAATTGTCATTTACATAAATAATTTACGTAAATCCAATAATTGAAATTCCGGGTTGTTACAATATCGCCTTTTATGTAACGACCGACCCTCCGTCTCCCGTCTCCCATCACACGGGTCCCTAGGAAGCATCGATACGTTATGGCCGCCAGGAATCCTCCCAAAGCAAAGCCCCTGGTTCACCCACACAAGGGTCCCTCCCAGCACAATCGGTATTGTAGGCTTGTCCATTCTAATCCCCCAGTCTGCAGCCTTTGGGTTTCGAACTCAGGACCAAGGATGGTCGGAGCCATTCCTCTCCAATGCTGGAAAGGAGATTCTGATTAATGCAGTGGCCATGGCCATGCCGAACTCTACTATGTCCTGTTTTAAATTACCGATTGGTGTGTGTCAGAATATTGAGAGGTTGATTGCTAAGTACTGGTCGGGGAAACAACATGGCTAGCGGGGTATGCATTGGGTGGCTTGGAAGAAGATGTCACGGGTGAAGAAAGTGGGTGGGTTGGGCTTCCGAGACCTAGAATGCTTCAATTTGGCAATGCTTGGGAAGATTGGGTGGCGGATTGTTCATGATCCTTCTCTGGTCCTTGCTCGGGTCCTGAGTGCTAAGTACTATCCTAATGGGGGGTTTTCTCCAGGCTATTGTGGGCCGTCGGTCCTCTTGGGGCTGGAAAGGTATTATCAAAGAGAGGAAGATTATCATGGCTGGCCTAAGATGGGGTATTGGAGATGGAGCATTGGTCGAGATTCGGGGTGATCCGTGGTTGATTAGTCCATATACTTTTAAGGTAATCTCCGCTTCTCCTGACACCCCCCTTTATGTTCGGGAGCTGGTTGACCAGGATACCCATACCTGGAAGGAGGAGGTTGTCATTCGGTGTTTCTCTACGGAGGAGGTGCAGGTGATCTTACGGTTGCCCCTTAGCCGCTGGGGGAAGAGTGATCGTTTACTGTGGCACTTCACAAGGACTGGTGTGTATTCGATTCGGTCGGCTTATGGTGTGGCGTTTCATCTCCAACGTAATGGTGAGTTAGGCCGGAGGGGAGAAGGGGATTCTAGTGCGATGCCTGGCCAAGGGCTTTAGTGGAGCCAAATCTGGTCCATGAAAGTTCCCCCGAAGCTGAAGCAGTTTATCTGGTGATGCTGCACTGATACCTTGGCTATTAGGGCCAATCTGGTAAGGACGCACATGGGTGTGGATCCTGTCTGCCCTGTTTGTGGGAGTGCTGATGAAACTGAGATACATCTTCTCTTCCAGTGTCCGTTTGCTAGGGCCTTCTGGTTTGGTAGTCCCCTGATGCTGGATGTCTGCGGGTTGGTTGGAGGGGATTTTCCTACAATATGGCAGGGGTTGACCGCTAAGTTTAAATCACTTCCCCATCGAGTGGAATTGCTTCAGACTCTGACTTTTGGCCTCTGGCAAATTTGGAAGGGGAGGAATCAGTTGGTGTTTGAGGGGTCCACTATTACACTAGGGGAGGCAATTGGGTGTCTTCTACAGGAGGTGGCTGAATTTCGGGAACTGGGGGCACCAATTTTGGCTAGCCAATTCTCGCAACCAACGCCCCAGACGCGGGGGTGAGGGTTGCTAACTTTCGGTGGATGAAACCGGGATTGGGTGTCCTGAACGTCAATTGTGATGGGGCCTGGAGTAAGTTAACGGTGAGTGGTGGTGTCAGATGGGTTATACGTGATTGATGTGGTTTGTTGGTATCAACAGGGGGTCAGGGCGGTTTCCGGTTTCAGTCGAGCCTGATGGCGGAGGCCGAAGCAATGCGGTGTGCTTTAGCCCAGTGTGTGACGGAGGGACATGAGCGGATCATGATTGAGTCGGATAACTTAGAGCTTGTCAATTCCCTGAATAGAAAGGGCCCTAGAGGGGTAGAGCTGGATTGTTATATTTTCGATATCCGGGTGCTTGGTTTGCAGTTGCGGAATGTCCAGTTTGTGTTCGCTTCATGTCAGGCGAATATGGCGGCGCATCTGGTTGCGGCTTACGTTACTAGAGTAGGTGGTTCTTACTGTTGGGATGAACTGGGAACCGATTGGTTGTTTGATACTTTAGCAATTGATGCTGGTGTATCTGTTCGTTATTCATACAATCAGTGACTTTTTGGGAAAACAAAAGGTACTCTCATCTTTACAACTTCCCATAAGTAACCAAAATTTAAATATCATTAACCCAATAACCAATTAACATTTTGTAGAGGCAAT
Organism: Oemleria cerasiformis; assembly: GCA_037349345.1. Classification (NCBI taxonomy): domain Eukaryota; kingdom Viridiplantae; phylum Streptophyta; class Magnoliopsida; order Rosales; family Rosaceae; genus Oemleria; species Oemleria cerasiformis. The sequence continues at coordinate 6,342,145 of JAZGTL010000012.1, read as the reverse complement.
TATGATTTCAAGAGAATTAATAACTTGAACTCTCAAAAAAAAAATATTTGAAACCAATGAAACCCATTTTGAAATTCTTTGGAGGGAGTTTCATTAGTATTTTTTAGGAGCCACACCAATTCTCACAAATTGCTTCTTTCTCTCTTTAACAAAATTTCGAGAGAAATTAATTGGAACATGCTTCGTAGAATATATAGAAATACTTTGCTTTAAGTTTAGATTTGAATAATGAAATTGTGGTGATTTTTTTATGATTATAAATATTTTTTTCTGGTGATTTAATTTTTTAAATATTTTCTCTCTCCTCAAGAAATTATAATTAATTGATAAATTTTAAAATATTAATTATGATTAACTTAAAACACATGGTAAATTTTAATGGAGTGGTGACAAAGTATATTGCTCACTAGGTGGGGAGCAAAAACGCTTCTGATCGAAATTAATTGGAACATATATACTTGTTAAAATATATTGGATTGGATCAATGATATTTACTTTATGATTTCGTTATAATGATTCATGAAAAAATGAGATAGTTTTAGTTGAAAGTATTTAAAAACACAAGAACGCAGCTGAAAAATAAGAAATACAACGTTGTCTCATTAAATAACTCAACTTCAAGCTCAAACAAAGATTAAAAATTTAGTTACACTTTTCACAAGGTTAACCTTTTTTTTTACTCACCCTTTCTCTTTAGGATTCCATTTCTTTCCTATTCTGAATTGTTTTTTGCAAAACATTCCTATTTGGATTTGGGAAGTATTAGTTTTCAGTTTTTCCTTGCTTGTTTGGGAATCCTTCGTTTATTGGGAAGAAATTAGGCTACATCGTCACACTACTATAAATATAAGTCTTTTTATTCTCAATGAACTCACCTTTGATTTCCTTGACTTCTCTTTTTTCAACGTCTTGAATTAGATATCAGTGCTTTACGTTTTATCTGAATTCAATAACCAAGATGTCAGGTTCAACAACACCGAAAACTAACGGAACTATGTTAATGCAACCAGAGGATATGCCATGTCCGCCAGCCCCGAAAAAGCCTCAGCCACCTAAAAATAATGGAGATGGATCTAAGAAGTCATCTGCCCCAAGAATGAATTTGGATAGAGTTTTCAGACGAAGTTAAGATGAGAGAAGTTAACAAGTAGTAATAGGGGGGACGTACCAAGAAAAATGTTGAGTTGGAGTTCAGATATATTAATTAGGATTTAGGTGTTTTTATTTTCTTTTTTCTTATGGGATTATAGTTTAGAGCAGTTAATTAAAAGTTATCAATAAAAATTTGTTTCCTTCGTATTTTTTTAGTAAGGGATTTCATTTATAGTGCGTATATGCCTCATTTTTATGTATACTTACTAAATTTGAGGAATTTGAGAGTTTTTAGGAGAAATTTTTTGGAGAGAAGCCATTGTAAGTGAGTTGTTAGAGAATTCTTCTTGAAGAGAAGCCAAACGAGTATATATTGTTAAAAGAAGACAATTTTTAATTCAATCAATTTTTGAAAAGAGCAATATAATTAAGGTACTCTCATCTTTACAACTTCCCATAATTAACCAAAATTTAAATGTCATTAACCCAATAACCAATTACCATTTTGTAGAGGCAATTATGATTTCAAGAGAATTAATAACTTGAACTCTCAAAAATTGATTGGACTGTTTCAAAAAAAAATAACTTGAACTCTCAAAAAAAAAAAATTTGAAACCAATGAAACCCATTTTAAAATTCTTTGGAGCGAGTTTCGTTGTATTTTTTAGGAGCCAGACCAATTCTCACAAATAGTTTATTTCTCTCTTTAACAAAATTTCCAGAGAAATTAATTTCAACATGCTTCGTAAAATATATAGAAATACTTTGTTTTAAGTTTAGATTTGAATAATGAAATTGTGGTGATTTTTGTTTTCTGAAATTTTGAAATTTTTTAAAGACAGCCCAAAGCCTTTCATGAATCCATGCCTTCTAGATTGAGGAAGAAGATGAGCTCAGATGGAGGAAGAAGACGAAGTGTTTGTGTCATTTTTAGTTTTTTAAATATTTTCTCTCTCCTCAAAAATTATAATTAATTGATCAATTTTAAAACATTAATTATGGTTAACTTAAAACACACATGGTAATATTTTAGTGGAGTGGTAAGCAAAATATATTGCTCACTAGGTGGGGAGCAAAAAACGCTTCTGATCGAAATTAATTGGAACATATATATACTTGTTAAAATATATTGGATTGGATCAATGATATTTACTTAATATGATTTCGTTATAATGATTCTGAAAAAATGAGATGGTTTTTGTTGAAAATATTTAAAAACACAAGAACGCAAATGAAAAATAAGAAATACAACGTTCTCTCATTAAATGACCCAACTTCAAGCTCAAAAACAGATAAAAAATATAATTACACTTTTAATAAGGTTAACCCTTTTTTTTTACTCTCCCTTTTTCGTTAGGATTCCATTTCTTTCCTATTCTGAATTTTTTTTTGCAAAACTTTCCTATTTTGATTTGGGAACCATTAGTTTTCAGTTTTTCCTTGCTTCTTTGGGAATCCTTCGTTTATTTGGAAGGAAATTAGGCTACATCGTCACACTACTATAAATATATGGCTTTTTATTCTCAATTGTAATGACCCGGACCAGAAATTAAATTATTTTGAGAATTGGACAATTTTACCCTCAGTTTTGGATGGGTTCGGGAGTCACTTTTTGACTGGTAATACTTTTGGGAATTTTTCTTGGGTTGTTGGGTAGGTCTCGAACTCACGAGTTCGTCGACAGGCGGCACGCGGAAAATGGAGATCCGATGAGCTCGTTACGGGTCTAGAAGCTGTAGGGGCAGTTTGGTAATTTTGGAAAAGTTGAAATTATATAACAGATATTTTTCTCTCTCGTCGAGAGATTGGTCGATGCAGTCTCGGTCCTACCCGAGTCCTCCCCGTGCGAACACCGAAGGTCCATATTCATCGGAGGGATTTCAATCAATTCGAACAAAACCAAGGTCGGGAGGATCTTCCCCGGGACCCCACGAGCATTTTGGGGTAGTTATTGGAGCGGGAGCACCGCCGTAGGCGACGGACGGAGGAGGGAGGTGAACCGAACATTCTCAGCCGTTTTCCGGCCAAACCAGGTACGATCTCGGAACTTTGACCTCATATTTGGATTCCTGATGAAAAGTAGATGAATTTCCATGTGTAGATCGTGAAAAACGGTCAAGAAATGAAGAAGTTAGAAAACCTTGAAAATCGGCCGGAAATGGCAGTTTCCGGCGAACCAGACGGCGGCGGAGATCGCGGTCGGGTCATCTTCTCCGGCCAGCCTCCGGCGACGGCGAGGGCCGTCCGGGCGTCTTCTCCGGCGAGTCACCGGTAACCGGTCGAGTTGAGTGAACCGGTCGAGTCGAGTAAACCGGTCGAGTTGGACCGGGTCAAGTCGAGCCGGGTCGGGTCAGGTCGAGCCGGGCCGGGTTGGACCGGTCCAGGCACGTGAACACTGTAGCAGGCGCGTGACCAGCGCGTGGCAGCGCGTGACCAGCGCGTGGCAGCGCGTGGGCGCGTGTTCTGACCTTCCGGTGGCGCGTGGCGGCGCGTGGGACTGTTCCAGAAATCACGGCGACGCGTGACTAAGGTTTTGGGACGTTCCGGATCAGATTTTGTTGGTTTCGAGGCCATAGGAGTTCATTTAGAGCTCGGTTGGGCAATCCCAGCGGTAAGGATTGACCGTGGAGAGGGTTTTGAGCGTGGAAAGTCAAGGTAGTTGGGTCATTATGGTGTAGGTGTTCTGAGGCTAGAGCGTACATGAATTTTGGGTTGGATGGTGATGGTAAGCGGACTTTGATTTATAAATTGTAATGCATGTATAAATATCTTTCATTTAATTACTGTTGTGTATGGTTGTATTTATAAATTGTAATGCATGTATTAATATCCTCGATTTAAATACTGTTGTGTATGGGTGCAATGATTGCTGGATAATTGTTGTTCCAATATTTCAGTGGAAGTGTATTGTGAGAAATATTATGGTTGTTGGATTCAGTTTTGATATTGTTTGGACGTGGTAATTATTTGGGTACATGGTTATGAGTTGAAACCGTATTTGTGATAAATGACAAACAAAATATATACTTGATTTGGATACAAAACCGATTTGATGGGGCCTAGAACCCGGGCCTTGGTTCCGTGTTGGCGGACTCCCGGTGAACCCCTAATATAAACAAAACCGATTTGATGGGGCCTAGAACCCGGGCCTTGGTTCCATGTTGGCGGACTCCCGGTGAACCCCTAATATAAACAAAACCGATTTGATGGGGCCTAGAACCCGGGCCTTGGTTCCGTGTTGGCGGACTCCCGGTGAACCCCTAATATAAACAAAACCGATTTGATGGGGCCTAGAAGCCGGGCCTTGGTTCCGTGTTGGCAGACTCCCGGTGAACCCCTAATATAAACAAAACCGATTTGATGGGGCCTAGAAGCCGGGCCTTGGTTCCGTCTTGGCGGACTCCCGGTGAACCTCCAATATAAAAGGTGATTTTGCAGAGATTGTGGTCGAGTCCAAGTAGTACATATTCTAGCACACCCCAAGGGATACCCTGGTGGCTAGGGATATGATAGTCGAGAGATATGCCGACTGATGAGATATCATGGTACAGAGAGTTATGATACAGGACTAGCACACCCCAAGGGATACCCTGGTGGCTAGGAATATGATAGTCGAGAGATATGCCGACTTATGAGATATCATGGTACAGAGAGTTATGATACGATATGATAGTCGAGGATATTTTCGGCTCTAATATGAACCAGACGACAATTGTTATGGGCCTAATCAACATATGAAAATACGTCGTCATCCGGGTCAGTGGGTTGGTGTGGGCGGTGACCCAGAGGGACGAATTATTATTGGTTCACTAGTATCTGACTAGTCTTTTGTCTTGTGGTTTTCCAGTAGAGATGTCAGCAATGTCTGACTACTGACATTTGGTATCAAAGAGTATTTCTATTTGAACCACCACTATTCCGAGGTCTTGGTTTTGACTGGTATTTTATCCAGCGTCTGACAGTAGGAGTGATCAGTAAGTACAGAGATTTTGTTGGGAACCCTGTAAGGTTTAATAAAAATTATTTAAGAACAAAGGGTATTTCTGGTAATTAAATTTTGAGGTAAAAGAGCTGTCAGACGGGATAAGGGTTCTTTCCGGGTTTCGAGGGAAAATTCGGGAAGGGTCCTTACATCAATAAACTCACCTTCGATTTCCTTGACTTCTCTTTTTTCAACGTCTTGAATTAGATATCGGTGCTTTACGTTTTATCTAAATTCAATAACCAAGATGTCAGGTTCAACAACACCAAAAACTAAAGGAACTATGTTAATGCGACCAGAGGATGTGCCATGTCCGCCAGCCCCGAAAAAGCCTCAACCTCCTACTAATAATGGAGCTGGCTCTAAGAACTCTTCTGCCCCAATAATGAATTTGGATGCAGTTTTCATACGAAGTTAAGATGCGAGAAGTTAACAAGTAGTAATAGGGGGGACGTACGAAGAAAAATGTTGAGTTGGAGTTCAGATATACTAATCAGGATTTAAGTGTTTTAATTTGCTTTTTTCTTATGGAATTATAGTTGAGAGCGGTTAAATAATAGTTATCAATAAAAATTTGTTTCCTTCGTATTGTTTTAGTAAGGGATTTCATTTATAGTGCGTATATGCCTCTTTTTTATATATACTTACTAAATTAGCTTACCATATAACTTTGATTGATATAGGAGGGTTGCATGGCAAGCCAAAAAGAAGGGTTTTCAGATTTGAAAGCAATAGCTTTCTCAATAGCTATAGCCTTTCCTCTTGAACTTGACGTTGAAATGTTCATGTTTTTAACACCATCTTTCATCTTTCGACAGACCTAATGCCGATTTTTCACCTGATTTTCCAACATCAACAATAAGCAAGAACATATATATATATATATATATATATATATATATATATATATTTCAACACATTCATCATTATTAGCTTCTCCATTGTTTTCTTCCATCTCAGGAAATGTTATTCTTGGATATTCGATCTCTGTGACGCTTCTATCAAATATGGAAACATGGAATTTGGAGTTGCCTTCATATATGAAGAGTACACAGTTTCCCTTACCAAGAGAGTAAAACTCATAAAACTTTGTCTAATCTTTGTCAAACCAAACCTCTCCATTCCATGTTTTTGTCACCTCTAATTCCCATTTTGCACCACTTGGAAGCTCAAAGTGTGTCGGATTTGATAGACCCCCCATATTTTTCCACAAATTTCCGTGGAATTCTCTGTAAAAAAACAAAAATGTTACGTCAAAAGTAGCTAGCTGCTCAATCTTTTCTATTATCTTTATATATTAAACCAGAAGGCTCAAATGGTGGAATTTTTTAACAGCCAAAAATTTCAAATGATACACAGCTTCATCAAAAGTTAATATGTTTTGATACAACAATGCAACAATTATTAAGATGCAAAAATGGTTAAGAGTTTTATAGTAATTTAAAAAATGTAAAATCTACAAAAAAGAAAAGAAAGAAAAAATTCACATGTCACATGTGCAGGCCGGCAATTACTCCCACAAATTCCATATACATAAGAAAGTACCTACATTACTTTTCTCTACTTTCCATTTAAAAAAATACAAAATATAAAAACTTAAAAACTGTAATCACATTTCACCTATAAAGATTAAAGAAAATAAATGTGCACTTACAAGTTTTGCATATTTAGAACTGTCAAATGCAATGAATTTGAGGAATTGGGGAGTTCTTGGAGAAATGTTTTTGAAGAGAGGCCATTGTAAGTGAGTAGTAAATCAAACTAAAGCTTGGAGAACTAACTTGTTGTATTTATATGTAGCAAATAAAGCTGTAGGAAATTTTTTGAAGAGAAGCTATTGTATTTGTAGGTGAGTAGTAAATAGGAATTACGATGATGGCTCTGCCAAGTGCCAACCCAAAGCTTCAAGTTAAATGGTTTATACATTTCCAATGTCCACTACAAGAAATAAGAGGTTGCCCGGCGAAACCATTTCGTCGAGCCACGTAAATCCTCCGTCGAGTAACATATACAATGGCGAATCTCTGTCGGGCAATAGGCGTCGGGCTACCGCGGTCGGGCTTTGAGTTTACTCGACGAGCACAGTGTCCTTGTCGAGCAATTAACTAATGCCCGGCGGTAAAGTTCGTCGCTGACATCTTCGTCGAGCAACATAAAGTCAACATCATAAGACCGTCGGGTAAGGGCTTCCTTATCCGTCGGGTAATCTATTAAATATACGTCGGGGGAGGTTTATAGACCGTCGGGTAAAGTCATATATACCCGTCGAGTAACGTTAAGAAACAGCGTCGGGTAAGGTTAAATATAGTCGTCGGGCACTGTTATATACACGCGTCGGGTAACATGATAAACAACCGTCGGGTAACGTTTTACACAGTCGTCGGGTAACATATCACTCAATCGTCGGGTATAGTTTGAATATCCGTCGGGTAACATGTAACTCATTCGTCGGTAATAGTTTTAAATGTCGTCGGGTAACATGTCACCCATTCGTCGCGTGTATTGTTACAATTCGTCGGGTAACATGTACAGAATTCGTGGGGCAACCTCCTCTTTATATTGAAAATAAAATATTAAATTAAATAATAAACAATAAAAAATTTAATTAAAAATTTAATATAAAGAATAAAAATTAAATAAAATTAATATTAAAAAAAATAATGTAATTTTTGACATCATTAAGAGTATAAAAATACTTTATATATACTCTAAGAATTAGTGGAGTTGTCAAAATAGCCGGGATACTGAGGAGGCGGTTGGTTGGGCGGTGAGAAAATATCATCCAATCCACGATCACCCTAACGTTGAAGGATGTTGTCAAGGGCGCTCTTGATATGTTGGTTTTGGGCTTGAATCTCCGCGTATTTGGCTTTGATCATAGCATTTTCGGCCTCGAGATTTCTCATACGATCCGCCGTCTCCTGGGTATTGCCTACCCGAGATGAAGACAACGATTGAGCCGAGACATCCCGCATAATCCCTTCGCCCGCTCCCCGAACAACCCTCCCTGGGCGCCTCCCTATTTGTCGCTCCAGAATAGCGATCGACATGTCGACATTAGGGAGCTATTGATGCAAAGGCACATCTAGATGCTATTGGGTGAGCTCAGCTTGTGTCTGCTGGACGTCATGCACCATCACATCCTACAAATTCGAATAAATACTAATTAGAAAAATAATTATGAAATTAAGAAAAAATGTTTAATCAGAAGGAAATAAACTTACGTGAATTCGATCAGCCTCTTCATCCCCCCGTCCAGCATACACCTGCCCCCAGGCATCCACCTCTGGGAACATCGACCCGGCGATGCGCCGATCCTCCTACCGAGCCGATAAGGATCGCGACCCCCCGTGGTGGTTGAATTTCTTTGCCCCCTGGTTCGATGTGTTGGCAATCGATTTCCGCTGTTCATTCGTAAAACCAAAAATTAGATTTGAAAATGGAAAATAACATAAAAATTAAATAATTTAATTAATTAGATAGATAATACGTACCAGATAAGTGGGGGACATGAAATGGTTGCACAACCACAACCACCCTGGCAGTTTCGGCCCGTCTAACTCCTCCGGAGAATTTTCCCGAGCTTCCTCCGGAGAAGGCCAAGTCAAGAAGTACTTGTGGAGCTCGTACTTACAGTCGGCGTACCATAACTGCCAGTGTTGGCACAGGTACCTACTAAGCTCGACGTTCTCCAAGTCGAACTCAAAATTGATCTGCAATCAAATATTAAAGTTAAAAAAATAATTAAAAAAATATGAAATTAATGTTAAAAATGGGAAAAAAACATACCGATAACTCTCCCCAACAACGCGAGATCTCCTCTGCGGTTTGGATTCGGAAAGTCTCCCCCATCATCAGTGACTTGGTGCGAAGAATCGCACCAATGTCATGAACTAGGAGGCTGTGAATTTTGACCGGCACGGACCGGAGGCGTGGCACGTACACCACCAGTATCTTTGCATTTGTCGTCCTACAAATGCGCTGGGATGTCAAACCTCGGTTGATCCCGCGCACATTCACTGACCTACCTGCAAATTCGATGAACATTGATAAATAAAATGAGTATCAAATAAAAACGATTGGTTAAATAAACAAAATAATAAACTTACCCTTAGGGAGTGCTCCGATATGAGGCGCCATTTCGTCTGCTCCGACGTCGTCCTGTGAGGGCTGGGGTCGGTACGGGGTTCCCCCCGTTTCTTGCTATGTTGTCTACGAGCCGATCGGACACCCGGTCGCTGATAGACTGACAGGGGTTCATGAACCGACGCCGCTGTTGAGGCAACTGAGTCAGGGGCTGCCCCCTCCGACTCATGATCATCAACAGGATCCGGGCAAGGGCGAGTCTTGGATATGATTAAGGTGCGATGCGACATCTACAATAACACATATAAATTAATCAATATAAATTAAAGAACATACTTTTAATTAAATAAAAAAGAAAGCAAACATTTTTAATATTAAATATTAAATATTAATTTCAAAAAATAAAAACAAAATCACATTTAAAATTAACCAACATGTTATAATTCCAATAAACATAAATAAATAAAGCATCAATTTTTTTTAGTAATAATTAGTAAATTGGTATCTAAAAACTAAAACCATCAAATTCTAATTTTTTAAAATAAATCCAACACAAACGAAAATTAAACTTAAACAACTAATTAATTCAAGCGTACTAAACCCAAAATTCACAACATTATACCTAAATTCCTAAATCCAAATTTCATGACCAAAATCAAACTTACATATTAATCCAAACATATACTAATAATATCCAAATCCAAAAATTCACAAATTAAAAATTTATAAAACACACATTTCCAAAATCCACTTATACTACACCTTATCAAAATTTCCCATAATTTTTTTTAAAATTCAAATACCCAAAATTCATACATTTCACATAAATACCATATAAAAAATCATACCATTATATCAATTTCAACATTATACCAAATATCAAAATTTCAACAAATCTTCAACTATTATATATACCTTAACAAATATATATATCCAAATATATATATATATATATATATATATATACATAATCATTAACAATAACAATATCCAATTTCATAAATTAATTTTTCAAATCAAAATTAACAATAAACCAATATATCCAATATAAACCAATATAAACCAATAAACAATAAACCAATAAACCAATATATCCAAATTAACAATAAACAATATATCAAAATTAACATTAACAATAACAAGGAGAGCGGCGGCGACGGCAAACCTCGGTGAGGGGAGCGGCGGTGACGGCAAACCTCCGTGGACAAAAATAGTGTCCTTGACTGTTTGGGAGAGCAGAGCCGACAGGAAAACTAGGTGTAATAAAAGGCGTCCTTGACTGCTTGAGGGAGAGGAAGATGCAAGTGCCGCTTCAAGCAAAAATGAAGAAGAACCAAAGAAGAAAGAAATCCAGAAAATGAAGAAGAAGGATGAAGAAGAAGACTCGTCTGATTTATGTATCTTATTGGTATTGCCTGATGGATACATCCGTCGGTTAACACTTTAATGATTCGTCGGGCATCAGAAAAAGGTCCTATTCATCGGGTAACGTTTCACAACCCGTCGGGTAACAATTAAATCAACTCGTCGGGTAACGTTTAACACCCCGTCGGGCAATAGCATCATCGAAATACGTAATATTAGGTCTGACGTCCGTCGGGTAACAGCCATCCCACCCGTCGGGTAAGGCTGATTGTCGAATATCCCTCGGGTTATACCTTTATACTCCCTCGGGCAACAAAACGCGGGACTCTTGAGAATCCGCGAAAATTAAGTCGGTCGGACCCGTCGGGCAAACTGTAACTCATTCGTCGGGGAAAACAAAGCGGCAAATTTGAGATTTCTCGAAAAATTAGGCGGAAAATTGAAATTTTCAAAAACTGGACGATTTATTGATGTTACCCGATGGAAATGTTGAAATATCCGTCGGGCATGACCTTCCTGATGCCGTTTTTGGAATTAATCTGAAAACCAAGTCCGGTGAAAGTATATGCAACATCAGGACCGTTTAAATTTTGGTTTTATATGCCTAAAACCCCATCTATCATTATTGTGATGTTTTGGGGATTTCAAAATGTCCGATCGTGAAGAAACGGTGTGTAGCCGTTGAATCGTCGCACACCGTTACCTAATCCCGGGATTTCCAATTTGTGAAATGTTTCGTGCAGGCGATCTATGGGTACCTACCACAAATATGGACGGGCAGATCGGTTAGTTTTGGTTTTATGTTTTTGAAAATCGAAAAACAAGCATATTGCCCAAGGAGTTTAAACTCTTGAAGGAAACTTCAATACATTTTTTGAATTTTTGGTTCTATTGATATTCAAACGAATGAATTTGAGCGATCTAACCGTTGACTCTGTGGTTTTACGTGCCTAGATGTCGCCCGTCGAAAATCTTGATGTTTTGAGGATTTCAAGCCTTCCGATCATGATGAAACGTTTTGTAACCGTTGAATCGTCGCGCACCGTTACCTAATCCCGGGATTTCCAATTTGGGAAATTTTTCTCGCATATAATCTATGGGTACCGAACATAAATGTGGACGGTTAGATCGGTCAGTTTCAATTTTTAAGTTTTTGAAAATCGGAAAACAAGCATATCTCCCAAGGAGGTTAAACTCTTGAAGGAAACTTCAATACATTTATTGAATTTTGGTTCTATTGATATTCAAAGGATTGAATTTGAGCGATCTAACCGTTCACTCTGTGGTTTTACATGCCTAGATCTCGCCCGTCGAAAATCTTGATGTTTTGAGGATTTCAAGCCTTCCGATCGTGATGAAATGTTCTGTAACCGTTGAATCGTCGCGCACCGTTACCTAATCCCGGGATTTCCAATTTGGGAAATTTTTCGCGCAGTTGATCTATGGGTACCGACCATAAATGTGGACGGTTAGATCAGTCAGTTTCAAATTTGAAGTTTTTGAAAATTTGTGTAAAAACAAAATGTAAAGTTTTTAATCTAGTAAATACATGTCTAATAAAATTGTAAATTTAATCAACTAAATCAGACATGACGACTCTTCATATATCTCCGTCGGGTATTTATACGGACTTTGTCGTCGGGTAACCCATACATTATCCGTCGGGTAACAGGTCAAATAAAATTGTAAATTTAATCTACTAAATCCGACTCGACGAATCTTCTTATATCTCCGTCGGGTAACTATACTGAGTCTATCGTCGGGTAACCCATACATTATCCGTCGGGTAACATGTCTAATAAAATTGTAAATTTAATCAACTAAATCAGACCCGACGACGATTCATATATATCCGTCGGGTCATGTTACGGATTCTGTCGTCGGGTAACCCATAAATTATCCGTCGGGTAACATCTGTAATAAAAATGGTAAATTTAATTAGCTGAATCAGACCCTACGAATCTTCATATATATCCGTCGGGTTATTTCAGGCTGAGGTAGTCGTCGGGTAAACCTTCTATTCCCCGTCGGGTAACATTTTACATATAGTCGTCGGGTAATATTTACGAATCTGTCGGGTAACATTTGTGGCGATCCGTCGCGTAAAATAGTGAATCCGTCGGGCATAATCAATTTAAACAAATTGTTTATTAAATAAAGGTAAATTTAATCTACTAACTAATTGTTTATAAAAATATTACCAAAGAACATTTTATATGCAAAATTTTTTATAAAAAATTGTTGTATCTTATTAGGTTAATATGAAAGTTGGGTTCGATTTTTTTGACATTGCATTAAAGAGTAAAAATTGACTTATCATCAAAATATTGTACTAAATCTTTGACCTTCATTTAGTTTGAAGTTGCGTATTTTGTGGAGGGCATGTATGGTTTCCTCACTTTAAGAAAGTAAAAAAACTATTTTTTTCAATGAAATCATACAACATACATAAAAATAAAATTTATTGATTTGAAGATGGATATTTCATATATGAATGAAATTTCGAAATTACAACGCTTCATTCGGATTCGTTTTTCCCCTCCCAATCACACTCGTCATCCGACATGTGTATAGTACTTGATTCCTCCAAATCACTTTCAATTTGTTCTAATTCCCCCAGATCAATAAAAATGTCATCAATCGCAATTGGTGTTATCATGTCATTGGTCCGAACTCCATCCACGTTTTGGGTGGATGCCGATGAATCTACCTGATGAATGATTTGGTGATCGTTTATTTCCCCATCTTCTTCATGGTATCGATCATCCAAGTCCCAAATGTTTATGTGATTCACCATCTCAGCTACTCTCCATCCACCACCAGCTTTTGGATCAACCACATAGAATACTTGTTTCGCCGTACTAGCGAGGATGTAGGGATCACTCTCAAACCACCGGGTGTTTGTGTTTATAGAAGTATATAACTGATCTTTGATGACACTGCCTGGGATACTTGGGTTCGTATTAAACCAATGACACTTGAACAAGATGACTTCATTGCGATCGGCGTATAACACCTTAACCACAGTTAACAATTTGCCGTAGAAACCCGTCTCAGCATTTTCCCCATCCCCCGGCACGAAGACCCCGCTGTTTTGCTTAGATAACTTGTCGTCTCGTTCTGTGCACACGAACTTAACTCCGTTAACGTGACAACCAACGTACGTTTCTCCTCGAAATGGGCCAATGGCAAGGTGCATTAATTCTTTATTGAAATTTGGCGAGTTGACATCTTTCAGCTGTGCCATCTGGTAAGATACACACAAGAAACGAAATAGGTAATCTTAAAATAATTTAAGAACTTTGGAAATAAAATATTTGACTTACATGCTGGGAAAACCAAAGTGGAAATAGTTGTTTGTCCATTTCTTCCCAATTAGAAGGAAATTGGGCCTTCATCAATGACTCGTGATCCTTGTGGAAGGGCCAGACTTCATCACAGTTGTTGAGAATGAACCAATGAGCCACCTCCATATCAGTATTGATGAACGGCTCCGAGATTGGACCAGTGCCGAATGGTCGTGCGGGTTGGGCAAATACGGATAGGGTCTTGGGACGTTGACCACCATCGTCGTTGCGAGATGCCCTATTGAAGGCAGTTTCAACATTTCGAAGGTACATTGCACAAAATGTGAGTGCCTCCTTTGCAATGTACGCCTCGGCTATGGAGCCTTCGGGACATGTCTTGTTCCGCACGTACCGTTTATATGTACCTAACATTCTGCAAGGAAATTTACATTAAGATTCACAGATTATACATGATAGTAAGGAAATATTATCAAATAGCAGGGATAAGTTATACCTCTCGATTGGGTACATCCAACGATAATGCACCGGGCCAGCTAGCTTTGCCTCATCTGGCAGATGTATTAGTAGGTGCACCATTACATCAAAGAATGCAGGTGGATATATTTGCTCAAGCCGACACATGATGTACATAATATCCTCGTTAATTGCTTTAAGGTCTGCCATAACCAACGACCTGGCACATAATATCTGGAAGAATTTAGACAAATAAACTATCGTCTCAACAACACCAGCCTCCAATAAGGGTCGAATACCAATCGGAATGAGTCGTTGTAGCAAAACATGATAGTCATGGCTCTTCATACCAGAAATGGTCCCACCGTCCGTGCTAACACTCCGGGATATGTTGCCGCCGTACCCGTCAGGAAATTTCACAACCTACAACCACTTTAGGAATTTTTTCTTATTGTCCGGCATAAATGTATAAATTGGATGAGCCATGAATGTATTTGCCATTGATGACTTTTGGCCACAAATTAGGCCGAATCCCCATTTCTTTCATGCCCATACGAGTTTTTTTTGTGTCCTTTGACTTTCCTTCAATGGGTAAAGTCGTTCCCAGAACACTCTCAGCAACATTCTTCTCGATGTGCATAGGATCGGCGATGTGTCTGATTTTCAATTTCAACCAATATGGCAACCGGAAGAATATGCTTTTTTTCGTCCAATTTTCCTGTTCGGCTGGTTTCGATCCTCTTGTCACGAACTCATGTATACTGTTGAGTTTGGATAATATCTCATCACCGCACCTCTCCCTTGGTCGTCCTCTTAACTCTGATTTTCCATCAAATGAGTCAGATTGAATTCGACATCGGTGATCCCAGGGCAGAAACCTTCTCGCACCTAAGTAGCATACCTTAGATGCGTGCCAAAAGGACGTTGTGTCTGGTCCACATGTCGGGCAAGCAAGATAGCCCTTGGTGCTCCATCCCGATAACATACCATAAGCAGGAAAATCATTAATTGTCCACATTACGGCCGCTCGTAGGGTGAACATTTCTCCACTACACTTGTCGTATGTTCGGACACCATTTTCCCCCAAATCCACGAGCTCGTCAATCAACGGCTGCAAATACACATCGATGGAATTACTCGGCGATTTGGGCCCCGATATCAAAGTACTGAGGATTGTGAATTCTTTCTTCATGCATCTCCAAGGAGGCAAGTTATACGGAACCATAACAACCGGCCAAGTGCTATAGGGCTTTGCAAAACTCCCAAACGGATTAAACCCGTCAGTAGCGAGCCCTAATCTGACATTTCTTTGCTCTGCAGCGAACTCGGGATACAGATTATCAAATTCCTTCCAAGCCTCTCCATCCGCCGGATGCCTCAGTACATCATCATCAATGCGTTCATCCTTGTACCACCTCATATCACGGGTTGTGTGACACGACATGTAGAATCTTTGTAACCTTGGCTTTAGTGGAAAATAACGCAACACCTTGTTAGGAATCTTGTTCTTTTGAAACCTAGGCTCATTGCACACGGGACATTTTTCAAGCTGCTCGAATTCACCGTAAAACAAAACACAGTTGTTCATGCTTGCATGGATCTTGATATACCCTAAACTAAGCCCCTTCAAAAAATTCCTCGAGCTATAATGATCTTTTGGCAGACAGTTGTCTTCAGGGAGCATTCGGATGATAATGTCCAACATGTGATCAAAATGCTTGTTCGTTTGATTATACTAAACTTTCATGTGCATCAACTCCACAACTGCCCCTAGAACCGAAAATGATTTACAACCGGGGTACAATTCGCGCTGAGCTTCTTTCAACAATCTTTCATAATGGAGATCAAAGTCTTCCGGTTGCAACCTTGGTGCATCATCTTCCATATCATCTGATGCCAGAGGAAAAGCATCGGTTAATAACTCAACGACTTGATCATTATCACATCGCCCATCCAAACCACTTTCGTCCCTACTTGTCCCGGGAACCGAAGATGTCGATGCAGAAAATATTTCTTCACCGTGATAGATCCAATTAGTGTAGTTGTGTACGATCCCATTCCATTCCAGATGAGTTTGGACCTCATTCAACGACATCCAAATTCAATTATTACATTTACGGCACGGACACCTGATACGTCTTGTATCACTGCAATGACTACGTGCAAAGGCAATGAAGTTGTCGATCCCATCCAAATATTGATCAGAAGATCTATCAAACATTTGCATCCACCCTCTATCCATTGTGCCTGCTTTCACAACATAGAGTCAACATAAGCAATTCAGTTAACATTGCCCAGTAAATAGAACAAGTTAAAATCAAAATCAACTCTTCTCCTTATGCCTCCGGTTATTTGGCCCTATCCCATTCGAGAGTGCACGTTCTGTGCTGTGTAGTTTGCGACCTACGAGGCTAAGTTCAGATCAAGGGAAATTTCGGCAGCATCTCCCTACAGTTCCCCAAATGCACGACGTAGATATTATAAACAAATATCTAGTATGCATTCAAAGAACATTGAGGGGATACAAACCGAATTTCCCACAATCGAAACCTAACCACGTAGACCGCCAACTACACAACACATAGTTGCGCACCCCCAAACTGTTCGAATATATGGACAATTCAAGAGTCAGTCAATCAATCGGATTTACTGACTCTCAAACGGGTCTAAGGTTTTTCATTGAATTTCATTATACGAAGTTAATCAACTCGATTAATTTCGCATAAACGGTTATGAAATATGAATGTATTTCACTCCGTCGGAACTAAATAAAGCGTTTTAAAAAAAATATCACTACAAATTCACAAATACAAACATATATAAATTATGCATAAAACAAAGTTTTAAATTTTATAATTTCCGTACATATTTTCTATTTCCCTATTTTCCTAACATATTTTCTAATTTCCAAACATAATATCGAATTTTAATAATTTCATTACATATTTTTTTTTCCTATTTTCCTAAAATGTTTTCTAATTTTCTAATTTCCTAACATATTTTCTATTTCCTTATTTTCCTAACATATTTTATATTTCCCTAATTTCCTAACATTTTTCTTAATTTCCAAACATATTTTCTAATTTCAATCATTTCATTACATATTTTTAATTTTCCTATTTTACAACAAAATTTCCTAATTTCCTAACATATTTTCTTTTTTCCTAATTTCATAACATATTTTCTATTTTCCTAATTTCATAACATATTTTCTATTTTCATATTTTCCTAACAAATTTTCTAATTTCTAATTTCCAAAATTTCTAAAAAATTTCTACATATTTTCCACAATAAATACAAAATTTCCTAACATAATTATATCCAACATTCTTAACAAAATTAATTTGAGGGTTAAACACACATACCTTTTCACAAATATTCCTTCAAATTAACTACAAAATTTCTACAACACAACACATAATTAATTACTAATCAAAAATAAAAATTTCAAAAAAATAAAAATTTCATACCTTACTATTTGATATTTGATGATTGATAGAGAAAAAGGATTTGTTGGTAATGAAAATGATGATGAGATGATAATAATAGGTATATAAAGAGAGTGAGTGAGTGAGAGGGAGAGAGAGAGAGCAGAGAGAAGGATGAGAAGCAGAGAGGAGGAAGAAGAAGAAGAAAAAAAAAAAAAGACTCTGGTATTTAGAGTGTTTAGACAGTTGCCCGACGAACATTATTCGCAGGGTAATATTAAATGATTCGTCGGGCAATAAAGAGTCAACGTCTACTATTACCCGACGCGATTGGTCATCGTTGTTGACACTGTTACCCGACGGGGAGTTCAAATCGTCGGGAGGAGAAAAGGTGGATGTCACCGCCATCGAGAGGTTGTTGCCCGGCAACGAAGGAAAGCGTGATCAGCGTGCGTGTGGAAGCCATGGCTGATTGGGTTATTGCATTTTTTGTTAGATTTAATTGTAGTTTTTATTAGATTTAAATATTTAAAAAACATTTAATGCAATACTTAACCATGTGGTGAGGAAAAATGCTCCCTTGCTTTATTTGGCAAACAACCCCAACAACCAATTAGCATTTTGTAGAGGCAATGATATGATTTCAAGAGAATTAATCACTTGAACTCAAAAAAAAAAAAGGAAAAAAAATATTCGAAATCTATATATATAACCCATTTTGAAATTCCTTTGAGCCAATTCCGTTAGTATTTTTTACGAGCTACACCAAGCTTTACAAATTGTTTCTTTCTCTCCTTAACAAAATTTCGAGGGAAATGAATGGGAACATGCTTCGTAAAATATATAGAAATATTGTATTGGATTGGATCAATGATATTTACTTGAGACGATTTAGTTGGTGATAATTGATATATGAAGAAATTAATGAAATGACTTAGTTGAAAGTATTTAGAAACACATCAAGAACACAAAACAATAAGAAATACAACTTCCTAATAATAATGGTGCTGGCTCTAAGAAGTCTTCTGCCCCAGTAATGAATTTGGATGCAGTTTTCAGAAGAAGTTAAGATGCGAGAAGTTAACAAGTAGTATTAGGGGGGACGTACAAAGAAAAAATGTTGAGTTGGAGTTCAGATATATTAATTAGGATTTAGGTTTCTTAATTTGCTTTTTTCTTATGGAATTATAGTTGAGTGCACTTAATTAATTGTTACAAAAAAATATTTTGATTCAATCTGTTTTTTGAAAATCGCAATGATGATGTAATTAAGATAACTCTCACCTTTACAACTTCCCATCACCAAAACTTAAATGTCATTAATTAGGTTTACTTTATTTGACATTAAACTACCCAATAACCAATTAGCACTATCATTTTGCAAAGGCAATTATGATTTCCAGAATATGAGTCACTTGAACTCCCCAAAAAAAATAAAATTGAAACATATAAAACCCATTTTGAAATTCTCGTTCGTATTTTTTACGAGCCACATCAAATTTCACAAATTGTATCTTTTTCTCTTTGACAAAATTTCAAGAGAAATTAATTAATTGAAACATGCTTCGTAAGATACATATATATATATATATATATATATATATATACACACACCGTATTGGATTGGAATCATTGGATCAATGATATTTACTTGACATGATTTAGTTGATCATGATATATTGATGAAAAAATAAAATATTTTTAATTGAAAGTATTTAAAAAAACACAAGAACGTAGCTGAAAAACAAGAAATACAACTTTCTCTCTTTAAATGACTCATTTTCAAGCTCAAAAAATAAAAATAAAAAAATTATTTACACTTTTCATTAGGTTAACCCTTTTTTTTCTCCCTTTCTCATTAGGATTCCATTTTTTTTCCAATTCTTATCATGTTTTTTTTTGCAAAACTTTCCTATTATGATTTGCAAAGTATTAGTTTCAGTTATCCTTGCTTGTTTGGGATTCCTTCGTTTATTTGACAGGAAATTATGCTATATAAATCTTTGTATTCTCAATGAACTCACCTTCAATCTCCCTCACTTCTTTGTTTTCAACGTCTTGAATTAGATCAGTGGTTTAATTACGTTTACTTTGGCAAAAAAAATATTACATTTAATCTTAATTCAATAACCAAGATGTCAGGTTCAACAACGCCAAAAACTAAAGGAACTAAATTAATGTGACTAGAGGATGTGCCATGTCTGCCAGCCTCGAAAAAGCCTCAACCTCCTAATAATAATGGAGCTAGCTCCAAGAAGTCTTCTACTCCAGTAATGAGTTTGGATGCAGTTTTCAGACAAAGTTAAGATTTGAAAAGTCAACAAGTAATGAATGATGGTAGGGAGAAAAATGTTGAGTTGAAGGTCAGATATATTAATTCGGATTTAGGTGTTTTAATATACTTTATAATTCTTATGAAATTGTAGTTGAGAGCAGTCAATTAATAGTTATCAATAATATTTGTTTTCTTCGAATTTTTTACATAATGGATTTCATTTATATTGTGTATATGCCTATTTTGTAGGTATAGTTACTAAATTTGCATATAATATGCGTTCAAACATATTTTTTAAAAATATTTTCATTTCTTATAATGCACTTCTTAAAAATTCGCTAAAAGATGCATATTTTTTAAATAAAACTATACTGGTATTATGCAAGTACATACATACAATTTACGTAGTTTTCACACAATTTTGAACAATACTCATAAAATTAACGTATTACATGTGCATTTTTAATAACTTATTGAAGAAAATTAATGTATTGAATAAATTAAATTAATAATAATAAATTTTATTTAATATTCAAACTTTTTATCGTATTAGGTGAAAACTTCTATCAAATAATACATGTACGTACTTTTCACCTATTATAATCGTCTCATATTTAAATAATTATGTTTAAAATAAGTTTTTAAATTTAAGGGTTTCATTTGTTATACCCTCTTTGTCACCAAATTGCCTGTCAGGATTGTCTGTTTCCGAATTAATTGGGTTAAATTTTGTGCTATGCTGTTTTTTTATTCAAACTTTTGTGCTATGCTGTTTTTTTATTCAAACTTTTGTGCTATGTTTAGTACGGTGAAGGCTAACCTACAACTTATTATTTTTTAAATTAAAAATATAATATACTTTGTAATTTTTTTTTCTTCTGCAAATCCTACTCTATTGCTACCCGCTACAAGCCATTGTTTTCCACAAGCAATTGTTTTCCACAAGCACTGCATCTTTCACTAAAACTTATTCTTTTAACTTCTAGAATTTTAGATTTTTAACTTGTCCACTTTAGAAAAGAGAGACCCATCCCTTGGGAAAAAAAAAAAGTACTAACCCTTCCTCACCTCCGCCTTCGTATTTGAAGAGTACACAGTTTCCCTTATCAAGAGAGTAAAACTTTGAGTACTTTGTCCAATCTTTGTCAAACCAAACCTCACCATTCCTTGTTTTTGTCACCTCTAATTCCCTCTTCACCACTAGGAAGCTCAACGTGTATCAAATTTAATAGATCTTCCTCATATTTTTCCACAAATTTCTGTGGAATTCTCTGTACAAAAACAAAAATAGCTAGCTCAATCTTTTCCATTATCGATCTTTAAACCATATATATATATATATATATAATTTAAACCGGAAGGCTCAAATTAATGGTTGAATTCTTTAAAACCCCAAAATGTCAAATTCTTGTTTTGATAATTCAACGTCCAGGCCGGGAGTTACTCATACAAAGTCCATATACATACAAAAGTACCCACATTACTTTTCTCTATTTTTTTCATTTAAAAAAATAAAATACAAAATATAGAAAATTAAAATCCTTAATCACATTTCACATATAAAGATTAAAGAAAAAGAGAATGTGCACTTACAAATTTTGTGTACTTAGAATTGTTAGCTGCAATGAATTTGAGGAATTTGGGAGTTTTTTGGAGAAATTTTTTGGAGAGAAGCCATTGTAAGTGAGTTGTTAGAGAATTCTTCTTGAAGAGAAGCCAAACGAGTATATATTTTTAAAAGAAGACAATTTTTAATTCATTCAATTTTTGAAAAGAGCAATGACGATATAATTAAGGTACTCGCATCTTTACAACTTCCCATAATTAACCAAAATTTAAATGTCATTAACCCAATAACGAATTACCATTTTGTAGAGGCAATTATGATTTCAAGAGAATTAACAACTTGAACTCTCAAAAATTGATTGGACTGTTTTAAAAAAAAAATAACTTGAACTCTCAAAAAAAAAAAATTCGCAACCAATGAAATCCATTTTGAAATTCTTTGGAGTGAGTTTCGGTAGTATTTTTTAGGAGCCACACCAATTCTCACAAATTGTTTCTTTCTCTCTTTAACAAAATTTCGAGAGAAATTAATTTGAACATGCTTTGTAAAATATATAGAAATACTTTGTTTTAAGTTTAGATTTGAAAAATGAAATTGTGGTGATTTTTTTTCTGAAATTTTGAAAATTTTCAAAGACAGCCCAGGGCCTTTCATGAATCCCAGCCTTCTAAATGGAGGAAGAAGATGAGCTCAGATGGAGGAAGAAGACGAAGTGGTGTGTCATTTTTAATTTTTTCAATATTTTCTCTCTCCTCAATAAATTATAATTAATTGAAATTTTTTAAAATATTAATTATGGTTAACTTAAAACGCACATGGTAATATTTTAATGGAGTGGTGAGCAAAATATATTGCTCACTAGGTGGGGAGCAAAAACGCTTCTGATAGAAATTAATCGGAACATATATATACTTGTTAAAATATATTGGATTGGATCAATGATATTTACTTAATATGATTTCGTTATAATGATTCATGAAAAATGAGATGGTTTTAGTTGAAAGTATTTAAAACACACAAGAACGCAGCTGACAAATATGAAATACAACGTTGTCTCATTAAATGACCCAACTTCAAGTTCAAAAACAGATAAAAAATTTAGTTACACTTTTGACAAGGTTAACCCTTTTTTAGTTACTCTCCCTTTTTCGTTAGGATTACATTTCTTTCCTATTTTGAATTTTTTTTTGCAAAACTTTCCTATTTTGATTTGGGAAGTATTAGTTTTCATCTTTTCCTTGCTTCTTTGGGAATCCTTCGTTTATTTGGAAGGAAATTAGGCTACATCGTCACACTACTATAAATATAAATCTTTTTATTCTCAATGAACTCACCTTCGATTTCCTTGACTTCTCTTTTTTCAACGTCTTGAATTAGATATCGGTGCTTTACGTTTTATCTGAATTCAATAACCAAGATGTCAGGTTCAACAACACCAAAAACTAAAGGAACTAAGTTAATGCGACCAGAGGATGTGCCATGTCCACCAGCCCCGAAAAAGCCTCAACCTCCTAATAATAATGGAGCTGGCTCTAAGAAGTTTTCTGCCCCAGTAATGAATTTGGATGCAGTTTTCAGGCGAAGTTAAGATGTGAGAAGTTAACAAGTAGTAATAGGGGGGACGTACCAAGAAAATTTTTGAGTTGGAGTTCAGATATATTAATTAGGATTTAGGTGTTTTAATTTACTTTTTTCTTATGGAATTATAGTTGAGAGCAGTTAAATAATAGTTATCAATAAAAATTTGTTTCCTTGGTATTTTTTTAGTAAGGGATTTCATTTATAGTGCGTATATGCCACTTTTTTTTATGTATACTTACTAAATTTGTGTATAATATGCGTACATATACATATTTTTTTATAAAATAATTTTATTTTCTATAAATTATTAAATTTGCTAAAAGATACAAATTTTTTAAATAAAAAATGCTTTACTAGTACTTTCATTTCACACATCAATTTAGATTTTTATGTTAATTGCATTAGCTTTTCCGTTAAATCTAAAAACAAGATAATAATTATAATTAATAGATAAGCAAGATGAAACAAGATACAACAAAATAGCGGCAGAGTCCATGCAACATGAAGGCCTTGAACCCTAACAAAGCATTATCACACAAACACTACTATCAAAGGACTTATGAGCAACCTGCCTACCATAAATAATCTTCCCTTTTTTCTGCTTCACAACCTCAAACGAAAGTGCAACTGCATTTTCTAAGACGAAGACACACACATCACCGACTCACAAATTATTATCCCTCAGAAATTGCAACCAACCATACTGGAAATGGGGGCCTGATGTGCTGCTTCCACCATTCGGACCCCGAAGAATGGCACTACCATCCGTAGCCTTCTTACTCAGATGTCTCCTAACAAACTCGGTGGGCAATGCCTTCAAAATTAAAACATTCATTTTGTTATACAAGTTAATTACAACAAATTTTCAGGATTTGTTTTATAGGAAAATTAACAATAAGCAAGAACATATATATATATATATATGTATATATAATCAATCTCCAGAAACATAACACGAAAGTACGAAAAGAGTACTACATACTTTTCATTTGCTTCATTCTGCTTTAATACAACTTGTGTTGATCTTCTGGTGTGGCTGAGGACATGGTGGGAACCAAGAAATTTCCCTTGGTTTCTCTTGGCATGGTGGAAAATCATCCAAGATTTCCAAAGAGTTGTCGTCTTCATCGTCATCATCATCTTCATAATATGTTTTCCGTTTACTTCAACAATAACAAGACGTACAAGAACAAATCATAAACGCAAATGTTAAAAACAAAGGCTACCAGGAGACGACGAGGGGATGAGGCAATAATTGGCAGCAGCTTCCGGAGCACATATGAGAATTTAACTGACCACGATCCTCCTCCATTCGAAACCTTAAGGATCACATTATTACCATGCTCCTTTACAAACTTGCTCGGCAAATACTTCAACACCAAACAAATTATTAACGTAAAAACATGTCCGAAAACGACAGATAATTAATGAAGTTAAATATTATTATGTGTAGAAATTAAGCTTACTAATTTCCTTAAGTAAGAAGGTTGCAGTGCAATTTTAAAGTGAGGCTTTGCAGATTTGAAACCATGAGCTCATTCAAGAGCTATAGCTTTCTCATTTTCAGTCAATGTTCTTCTGTTTTTCTTTTGAGGTCGACATGGCAAATCCTCCAATATTTCAACACATTCATCTTTATCAACTTCTCCATTGTTTTCTTCAATCTCAGGAAATGTTATTCTTTGATATTCGATCTCTGTGGCGCTTCTATCAAATATGGAAACGGGGAATTTGGGGTTGCCTTCATATCTGAAGAGTACACAGTTTCCCTTACCAAGAAAGTAAAACTGATAAAACTTTGTCTAATCTTTGTCAAACCAAACCTCTCCATTCCATGTTTTTGTCACCTCTAATTCCCATTTTGCACCACTTGGAAGCTCAAACTGTGTCGGATTTGATTGACCTTCCCCATATTTTTCCACAAATTTATGTGGAATTCTCTGTAAAAAAAACAAAAATGTTATGTCAAAAGTAGCTAGCTGCTAAATCTTTTCCATTATCTTTATTTATTAAACCAGAAGGCTGAAATTGTGGAATTTTTTAACACCCAAAAATTCCAAATGATACACAGCTTCATCAAAATTTAATATGTTTTGATACAACAATACAGCAATTATTAAGATGCAAAAATGTTTAAGACAATTATTAAGATGCAAAAATGTTTAAGAGTTTTATAGTAATTTAAAAAATGTAAAATCTACTAAACCACATGTCTCTTCAACTGTTTGGTGCTCCTCCTAAACCACATGTCAAAGTCGGCCATCATTCCTTATATTTTTTCTCCCTCCTGTCCCTTTCTCTCTCTTTGAACTTGATAAATTTTATTTCGATCCAGTAATTGAACAAAAAAATGCTTCAAATCTCATTTCTGATATCATTCATGTAAACCACAATATTGATAATTTTAGTGATTGTGTATTTTGCTTGTGATTAACTGCGGACGGTGACAAAAATCCCAAGTTCATCCACAAAATCAAATCCCTTACCGAAAAGGAGATCTAAGTGTCACCAAAAAACAAGGAGATCCAAGTGAAAGGTTGGATATCGATCAGTGGGGAATGGGAGGCACTGCACATGTTGAAAGAAAGAAAGGGGAAGAGGGAAGGGAGAAGAAAAGGAAAAAAAAAAAAGGGAGAAAAGGTGGACGTCACCGCCGTCGAGAGGTTGTTGCCGGCAACGAAGGAAAGCGTGATCAGCGTGCGTGTGGAAGCCATGGCTGATTGGGTTATTGCATTTTTTATTAGATTTAATTGTAATTTTTATTAGATTAAAATATTTTAAAAAACATTTAATGCAATACTTAACCATGTGGTGAAGAAAAATGCTCCCTTGCTTTATTTGGCAAACAACCCCAACAACCAATTAGCATTTTGTAGAGGCAATTATATGATTTCAAGAGAATTAATCACTTGAACTCTGAAAAAAAAAAAAAAAAAAAAATATTCGAAATCTATATAACCCATTTTGAAATTCCTTTGAGCCAATTCGATTAGAATTTTTTACGAGCTACACCAAGCTTTACAAATTGTTTCTTTCTTTCTTTCACAAAATTTCGAGAGAAATTAATGGGAACATGCTTCATAAAATATATTGAAATATTGTATTGGATTGGATCAATGATATTTACTTGAGACGATTTAGTTGGTCATAATTGATATATGAAAAAATTAATGAGATGACTTAGTTGAAAGTATTTAGAAACACATCAAGAACGCAAAACAATAAGAAATACAACTTCCTAATAATAATGGAGCTGGCTCTAAGATGTCTTATGCCATAGTAATGAATTTGGATGCAGTTTTCAGAAAAAGTTGAGATGCGAGAAGTTAACAAGTAGTATTAGAGGGGACGTACCACGAAAAAATGTTGAGTTGGAGTTCAGATATATTAATTAGGATTTAGGTTTCTTAATTTGCTTTTTTCTTATGGAATTATTGTTGAGTGCACTTAATTAATTAATTGTTATAAAAAAATATTTGTTTTCTTCCTGTTTTTTGTTCATTACCTCATTAAATAGCTGCCATGTGTCTATTATCGAAACTATAAATAGCATTTTATTTATTTATTTATATACAAGGATTAGCATTTTATTTATTTATTTACCTCCCCACCACATTAACAATCATCATTCTCACCTTCTTGGAAAAGTGGTCTTCATCTGCATCGGTCATTTTTTCGATAAGCTCTCGAAAGATGAAATAACCTACAACAAGATAGGCGCAGAGTCCATAGAACATGAAGGCCTACAACCCTACCAAAACTTAAATGTCATTAATTAGGTTTACTTTATTTGGCATTAAAACTACCCAATAACCAATTAGCATTAGCATTTTGCAAAGGTAATTATGATTTCCAGAGAATTATTCACTTGAACTCCCAAAAAAAAAATATATATAAAACCCATTTTGAAATTCTCATTCGTATTTTTTATGAGCCACATCAAATTTCACAAATTGTTTCTTTTTCTCTTTGACAAAATTTCAAGAGAAATTAATTAATTAATTGAAACATGCTTCGTAAGATATATATATATATATATATATATATATATACATACCGTATTGGATTGGAATCATTGGATCAATGATATTTACATGACATGGATTGGAATCATTGGATCATTGATATTTAAATGACATGATTTAGTCGATCATAATATATTCATGAAAAAATAAAATGATTTTAGTTGAAAGTATTTAAAAAAACACAAGAACGCAGCTGAAAAACAAGAAATACAACTTTATCTCTTTAAATGACTCATTTTCAACCTCAAAAAATATAAAAAAAAATATTATTTACACTTTTCATAAGGTTAGCCCTTTTTTTCTCCCTTTCTCATTAGGATTCCATTTTTTTTCCAATTCTTCTCTTTCTTTTTTTTTGCAAAACTTTCCTATTCTGATTTGGAAAGTATTAGCTTTCAGTTATCCTTGCTTGTTTGGGATTCCTTCGTTTATTTGGCAGGAAATTAGGCTATATAAGTCTTTGTATTCTCAATGAACTCACCTTCAATCTCCCTCACTTCTTTGTTTTCAACGTCTTGAATTAGATCAATGCTTTAATTACGTTTACTTTGGCAAAAAAAAATTACATTTAATCTTAATTCAATAACCAAGATGTCAGATTCAACAATGCCAAAAACTAAATGAACTAAATTAATGTGACTAGAGGATGTGCCATGTCTGCCAGCCTCGAAAAAGCCTCAACCTCCTAATAATAATGGAGATGGCTCCAAGAAGTCTTCTAGACCAATAATGAGTTTGGATGCAGTTTTCAGACGAAGTTAAGATTTGAAAAGTTAACAAGTAATGAATGACTTAAATAAAATTCGTTAACAGATGCATATTTTTTAAATAAAACTATACAGGTATTATGCAAGTACATACATACAATTTACGTAGTTTTCACACAATTTTGAACAATACTCATAAAGCATTTTTAATAACTTATTGAAGAAAATTAATGTATTGAATAAATTAAATTAATAATAATAAATTTTATATAATATTCAAACTTTTTATCGTATTAGGTGAAAACTTCTATCAAATAATACATGTACGTACTTTTCACCTATTATATTCATCTAATATTTAAATAATTATGTTTAAAATAAGTTTTTAAATTTAAGGGTTTCATTTGTTATACCCTCGTTGTCACCAAATTGCCTGTCAGGATTGTCTGTTTTCGATTTAATTGGGTTAAATTTTGTGCTCTGTTTTTTTTTAATACAAAATTTTGTGTTATGTTTAGTACGGAGAAGGCTCAACTACAACTTATTATTTTTTAATTTAAAAATATAATATGCTTTCTAATTTTTTTTTCTTGCAAATCCTACTATATTGCTACCCCTTACAAGCCATTGTTTTCCACAAGCAATTGTTTTTCACAAGCACTGCATCTTTCACTAAAACTTATTCTTTGAACTTCTAGAATTTTAGATTTTTAACTTGTCCACTTTAGAAGAGAGAGACCCATCCCTTGGAAAAAAAAAAGTACTAACCCTTCCTCACCCCCGCCTTCTTATCTGAAGAGTACACAGTTTCCCTTATCAAGAGAGTAAAACTTTGAGAGCTTTGTCCAATCTTTGTCAAGCCAAACCTCACCATTCCTTGTTTTTGTCACCTCTAATTCCCATTCTTCACCACTTGGAAGCTCAACGTGTATCGAATTTAATAGATCTTCCCCATATTTTTCCACAAATTTCCGTGGAATTCTCTGTACAAAAAAAAAATAGCTAGCTCAATCTTCTCCATTATCGATCTTTAAACCATATATATATATATATATATATAAATTAAACCGGAAGGCTCAAATTAATGGTTGGATTCTTTAAAACCCCAAAATGTGAAATTATTGTTTTGATAATTCAAAGTCCAGGCCGGGAGTTACTCATACAAATTCCATATACATACAAAAGTACCCACATTACTTTTCTCTATTTTTTTCCTTTAAAAAAAATAAAATACATAATATAGAAAATTAAAATCCTTAATCACATTTCACATATAAAGATTAAAGAAAAAGAAAATGTGCACTTACAAGTTTTGTGTACTTAGAATTGTTAGCTGCAATGAATTTGAGGAATTTGGGAGTTTGTTGGAGAAATGTTTTGGAGGGAAGCCATTGTAAGTGAGTTGTTAGAGAATTCTTCTTGAAGAGAAGCCAAATGAGTATATTTTTAGAAGAAGACAATTTTTAATTCAATCAATTTTTGAAAAGAGCAATGACCATATAATTAAGGTACTCTCATCTTTACAACTTCCCATAGTTAACCAAAATTTAAATGTCATTAACCCAATGACCAATTACCATTTTGTAGAGGCAATTATGATTTCAAGAGAATTAATAACTTGAACTCTCAAAAATTGATAGGACTGTTTCAAAAAAAAAAAAATTCAAAACCAATGAAACCCATTTTGAAATTCTTTGGAGCGAGTTTCTTTAGTATTTTTTAGAAGCCACACCAATTCTCACAAATTGTTTCTTTCTATCTTTAACAAAATTTCGAGAGAAATTAATTTGGACATGCGTTGTAAAATATATAGAAATACTTTGTTTTAAGTTTAAATTTGAATAATGAAATTGTGGTGGTTTTTTTTCTTCTGAAATTTTGAAATTTTTTAAAGACAGTCCAGGGCCTTTCATGAATCCATGCCTTCTAGAAGGAGGAAGAAGATGAGCTCAGATGGAGGAGGAAGACGAAGTGGTTGTTTCATTTTTAATTTTTTAAATATTTTCTCTCTCCTCAAAAAATTATAATTAATTGATAAATTTTAAAATATTAATTATGGTTTACTTAAAACACACATGGTAATATTTTAATGGAGTGGTGAGCAAAATATATTGCTCACTAGGTGGGGAGCAAAAATGCTTCTGATCGAAATTAATTGGAACATATTTATACTTGTTAAAATATATTGGATTGGATCAATGATATTTACTTAATATGATTTCGTTATAATGATTCACGAAAAAATGAGATGGTTTTAGTTGAAAGTATTTAAAAACACAAGAACGCAGCTGAAAAATAAGAAATACGACGTTCTCTCATTAAATGACCAAACTTCAAGCTCAAAAACAGATAAAACATTTAGTTACACTTTTAACAAGGTTAACCCTTTTTTTTTTACTCTCCCTTTTTCGTTAGGATTCCATTTCTTTCCTATTCTGAATTTTTTTTTGCAAAACTTTCTTATTTTGATTTGGGAAGCATTAGTTTTCAGTTTTTCCTTGCTTCTTTGGGAATCCTTCGTTTATTTGGAAGGAAATTAGGCTACATCGTCACACTACTATAAATATAAGTCTTTTTATTCTCAATGAACTCACCTTCGACAACACCAAAAACTAAAGGAACTATGTTAATGCGACTAGAGGATGTGCCATGTCCACCAGCCACGAAAAAGCCTCAACCTCCTAATAATAATGGAGCTAGCTCTAAGAAGTCTTATGCCCCAGTAATGAATTTGGATGCAATTTTCAGATGAAGTTAAGATGCGAGAAGTTAACAAGTAGAAATAGGGGGGACGTACGAAGAAAAATGTTGAGTTGGAGTTCAGATATATTAATTAGGATTTAGGTGTTTTGTTTTGGCTTTTTTCTTGTGGAATTATAGTTGAGAGCAGTTAAATAATAGTTATCAATAAAAATTTGTTTCCTTCGTATTTTTTTAGTAAGGGATTTCAGTTATAGTGCGTATATGCCTCTTTTTTATGTATACTTACTAAATTAGCTTACCATATATAACTAAATTAGCTATAGCCTTTCCTCTTGAACTTGACGTTGACATGTTCATGCTTTTAACACCATCTTTCATCTTTCGACAGACCTAATGCCGATTTTTCACCTGATTTTCCAACATCAACAATAAGCAAGAACATATATATATATATATATATATATATATATATATATATATATAATCATTCGCCAGGAACGACACATGAAGGCAATTCTTCCAATATTTCAACACATTCATCATTATCAGCTTCTCCATTGTTTTCTTCCATCTCAGGAAATGTTATTCTTTGATATTCGATCTCTGTGACGCTTCTATCAAATATGGAAACATGGAATTTGGAGTTGCCTTCATATATGAAGAGTACACATTTTACCTTACCAAGAGAGTAAAACTCATAAACCTTTGTCTAATCTTTGTCAAACCAAACCTCTCCATTCCATGTTTTTGTCACCTCTAATTCCCATTGTGCACCACTTGGAAGCTCATTCATTTTGTTATATAAGTTAATTACAACAAATTTTCAGGATTTGTTTTATAGAAAAATTAGCTTACCATATATAACTTTGATTGATATAGCTTTCTCAAGAGCCATAGCAAGCCAGAAAGAAGGGTTTTCAGATTTGAAAGCAATAGCTTTCTCAAGAGCCATAGCCTTTCCTCTTGAACTTGACGGTGACATGTTCATTCTTTTAACACCAACTTTTACCTAATGCTGATTTTTCACCTGATTTTTCACCTGATTTAATACAACTTGTGTTGATCTTCTGGTGTGGCGGAGGACAAGGTGGGAACCAAAAAATTTCTCTTGGTTTCTCTTGGCATGGTGGCAAATCATCCAAGATTTCCACAGAGTTGTCGTATTCATCGTCATCATCATATTCATTATCTGTTTTCCACGCAAATGTTAACAACAAAGGCTACCTGGAGACGATGAGGGGATGAGGCAATAATTGGCAGCAGCTTCTGGAGCACCACGGTAAAACACTACTTCGAATGAAAGCTTCATGTTATTTATCAAAACGAACACACAAACATCGCCCACTTTCTAGTCATTGTCCCTTACAAATTTCGACCAAGTACCATGGAGGAATCGCGCTTTTATTTAACTGACCACGATCCTCCTCCATTCGAAACCTTAAGGATCACATTACCAGCATGCTCCTTTATATGCTCCTTTACAAACTTGCTCGGCAAATACTTCAACACCAAACAAATTATTGACGTAAGAACATGTCCGAAAACGACAGATAATTAGTTAAGTTAAATATTATTATGTGTAGAAATTAAGCTTACTAATTGCCTTAAGTAAGAAGGTTGCAGTGCAATTTTAAAGCGAGGCTTTGCAGTTTTGAAACCATGAGCTCTTTCAAGAGCTACAGCTTTCTCATTTTCAGTCAATGTTCTTCTGTTTTTCTTTTGAGGTCGACATGGCAAATCCTCCAATATTTCAACACATTCATCATTATCAGCTTCTCCATTGTTTTCTTCCATCTCAGGAAATGTTATTCTTGGATATTCGATCTCTATGGCGCTTCTATCAAATATGGAAATGGGGAATTTGGAGTTGCCTTCATATCTGAAGAGTACACAGTTTCCCTTACCATGAGAGTAAAACTCCTAAAACTTTGTCTAATCTTTGTCAAACCAAACCTCTCCGTTCCATGTTTTTGTCACCTCTAATTCCCACTTTGCACCACTTGGAAGCTCAAAGTGTGTCGGATTTGATAGACCTTCCCCATATTTTTCCACAAATTTCTGTGGAATTCTCTGTACAAAAACAAAAATGTTACGTCAAAAGTTGCTAGCTGCTCAATCTTTTCCATTATCTTTATATATTAAACTAGAAGGCTCAAATGGTGGATATCGATCAGTGGGGAATGGTAGCCATTGCACATGTTTAAAGAAAGAAAGGGGAAGAGGGAAGGGAGAAGAAAAGGAAAAAAAACAGAGGGAGAAA
Source organism: Oemleria cerasiformis (assembly GCA_037349345.1). NCBI lineage: Eukaryota > Viridiplantae > Streptophyta > Magnoliopsida > Rosales > Rosaceae > Oemleria > Oemleria cerasiformis. The sequence continues at coordinate 6,309,313 of JAZGTL010000012.1, read as the reverse complement.
TTAATGGGAACATGCTTCGTAAAATATATTGAAATATTGTATTGGATTGGATCAATGATATTTACTTGAGACGATTTAGTTGGTCATAATTGATATATGAAGAAATTAATGAGATGACTTAGTTGAAAGTATTTAGAAACACATCAAGAACGCAGAACAATAAGAAATACAACTTTCTCTCTTTAAAAATCTTAACTTCAAGCTGAAAAAAAAAATAAAAAATTTATTTACACTTTTTATAAGGTTAACCCTTTTTTTTCCTCTCCCTTTCTCGTTAGGATTCTATTTATTTCCTAATCTGATTTTTTCTTTGGGAAAACTTTCCTATTCTGATTTGGAAAGTGTTAGTTTTCAATGTTTCCTTGCTTGTTAGGGGAATCCTTCATTTATTTTCGAAGGAAATTAGGCTACGTCTTCACACTACTATAAATATAAGTCTTTGTATTCTCAATGAACTCGATCACTTTCAATCACCTTGACTTCTTTGTTTTCAACATGTTGAATTTGACCGGTGCTTTACTTTTCATCGTAATTTGATAATCAAGATGTCAAGTTCAACAACGCCAACAACTAAAGGAGCTAATTAATGCGACCAAAGGACGTGCTATGTCCGCCAGCCCCAAAAAAGTCTCAACCTCCTAATAATAATGGAGCTGGCTCTAAGAAGTCTTCTGCCCCAGTAATGAATTTGGATACAATTTTAAGAAGAAGTTAAGATGCGAGAAGTTAATAACTAGTATTAAGGGGGATGTACCAAGAAAAAATGTTGAGTTGGAGTTCATATATATTAATTAGGATTTAGGTTTCTTAATTTGCTTTTTTCTTATGAAATTATAGTTGAGTCCACTTAATTAATTGTTATAAAAAAATATTTGTTTTCTTCCTATTTTTTGCTCACCACCTCATTAAATAGCTGCTATGTGTCTATTAACACAACTATAAATAGCATTTTATTTATTTTTTTATATATAAGGATATTTGGGGAGGGGATTACATTATATAAATATTGAATATGACCTCATACCGACGAGATTCAAACCCGAAACCTCCCACATCGCAGGGGGAGAGAAATACCACTAAATAATAGCACTAAGTAGCATAAATAACATTTTTAAAATTAATTAACTTTTTATAATTTCAAGGAGATCCAAGTGAAAAGTTGGATATCGATCAGTGGGGAATGGTAGGCACTGCAAATGTTTAAAGAAAGAAAGGGGAAGAGGGAAGGGAGAAGAAAAGGAAGGAAAAAAAAAGGGAGAAAAGGTGGATGTCACCGCCGTCGAGAGGTTGTTGCCGGCAACGAAGGAAAGCGTGATCAGCGTGCGTGTGGAAGCCATGGCAGATTGGGTTATTGCATTTTTATTAGATTTAATTGTAATTTTTATTAGATTTAAATATTTTAAAAAACATTTAATGCAATACTTAACCATGTGGTGAGGAAAAAGGCTCCCTTGCTTTATTTGGCAAACAACCCTAACCAATTAGCATTTTGTAGAGGCAATGATATGATTTCAAGAGAATTAATCACTTGAACTCTAAAAAAAAAACAGGAAAAAATATAATCGAAATCTATATATATAACCCATTTTGAAATTCCTTTGAGCCAATTCCGTTAGTATTTTTTACGAGCTACACCAAGCTTTACAAATTGTTTCTTTCTCTCTTTAACAAAATTTCGAGAGAAATTAATGGGAACATGCTTCGTAAAATATTTTGAAATATTGTATTGGATTGGATCAATGATATTTACTTCAGAAGATTTAGTTGGTCATAATTGATATATGAAGAAATTAATGAGATGACTTAATTGAAAGTATTTAAAATCACATCAAGAGCACAGAACAATAAGAAATACAACTTCCTAATAATAATGGAGCTGGCTCTAAGAAGTTTTCTACCCCAATAATGAATTTGGATGCAGTTTTCTGAAGAAGTTAAGATGCGAGAAGTTAACAAGTAGTATTAGGGGGGATGTACAAAGAAAAAATGTTGAGTTGGAGTTCAGATATATTAATTAGGATTTAGGTTTCTTAATTTGCTTTTTCTTATGGAATTATAGTTGAGTGCACTTAATTAATTGTTATAAAAAAATATTTGCTTTCTTCCTATTTTTTGCTCACCACCTCATTAAATAGCTGCTATGTGTCTATTAACACAACTATAAATAGCATTGTATTTATTTATTTATATACAACACTACAAGAAATCTTGTCTGCCCCGATAAGATCTTGCCCGACGAAAGCATACTTGCCAGGTAATCAACTGTTGCCCGACGGATAAGCATACTCGCCGGCTAACCTGCTGGCGGGAATAGCATGCCATTGGCGCGCAAAATTGGAAGGTGTTACCCGACGATTTGTACCCCCCGTCGGGTAACATTATATACAACGACGAATAATCGTTGTCGGGTATCACTTGGCGTTGACTCTTTGTTGCCCGACGGATCATTAAAAGTTGCTCAGCGAATGTAGTTCGTCGGGCCCAGGTATAAACACACTAAATACCCGAGACTCTCTCTTTTCTTCTTCTTCTTCTTCCTCCTCTCTGCTTCAGCACTTCTCTGCTCTCTCTCTCTCTCAATCTCTCACTCACTCACTCTATTTTCTCTACTTAACATTATCATCTAATCTCCATTTTCACTACCAATCAAATCCTTTTTCTCTATCAATCACCAAATATCAAATATTAAGGTTTGAAAAATTTATTTTTTTTAGTTTTGAAAATTTTATTTTTGATAAGGAATTAATTATGTTTTGTGTTGTAGGAATTTTGTGGTTGATTTGAAGGAATACTTATAAAAAGGTATGTGTGTTTACCTCTCAATTTAATTTTGATAAGAATGTTGGATATAATTATGTTAGGAAATTTTGTATTTATTGTGGAAAATGTGTAGAAATTATTTAGAATTTGTTAGGAAAATATGAAAATAGAAAATATGTTTTGAAATTAGGAAAATAGAAAATATGTTAGGAAATTAGGAAATTTTGTTATAAAATAGGAAAATTAAAAATATGTAATGAAATGATTGAAATTAGAAAATATGTTAGGAAATTAGGAAGAATGTTAGGAAATTAGGGAAATAAAAAATATGTTAGGAAATTAGAAAATTTTGTTAGAAAATAGGAAAATTTAAAAATATGTAATGAAATTATTAAAATTAGAAAATATGTTCGGAAATTAGAAAATATGTTAGGAAATTATGAAATTCGAAAATATTTTAGAAAAATAGGAAAATAAAAAATATGTAATGAAATTATTAAAATTCGAAATTATGTTTGGAAATTAGAAAATATGATAGGAAAATAGGGAAATAGAAAATATGTTAGGAAATTAGAAAATATTTTAGGAAAATATGAAAATAAAAAATCTGTAATGAAATTATTGAAATTAGAAAATATGTTAGGAAAACAGGGAAATAGAAATATGTACGGAAATTATAAAATTGTAAACTCTGTTTTATGCATAATTAATATATGTTTGTATTTGTGAATTTGTTGTGATATTTTTTGTGAAACGCTTTATGTAGTTCCGACAGAGTGAAATACGTTCATATTTCATAACCGTTTATGCGAAGTTAATCGAGTTGATTAACTTCGTATAATGAAATTCAATGAAAAACCTTAGACCCGTTTGAGAGTCAGTGAATCTGATTGATTGACTGACTCTTGAATTGTCCATTGTATCCCCTCAATGTTCTCCGAATGCATACTAGATATTTGTTTATAATATATACGTCGTGCATTTGGGGAACTGTAGGGAGATGCTGCCGAAATTTCCCTCGATTGAAACTTATCCTCGTAGGTCGCAAACTACACAGCACAGAATGTGCACGCTCGAATGGGATAGGGCCAAATCACCGGATGCATAAGGAGAGAGCTACTTTTGATTTTAACTTGTTCTATTTACGGGACAATTTTAACTCAATTACTTATGTTGACTCTATGTTGTGAAAGCAGGCACAATGGATAGAGGGGGGGATGCAAATGTTTGATAGATCTTCTGATCAGTATTTGGATGAGATCGACAGTTTCATTGCCTTTACACGTAGTCATTGCAGTGATACAAGACGTATTAGGTGTCCGTGCTATAAATGTAACAATTGCATTTGGATGTCGTTGAATGAGGTCCAAACTCATTTGGAATGGAATGGGATCATACACAATTACACTAATTGGATCTATCATGGTGAAGAAATATTTTTCGCATCGACATCTTTGGTTCCCGGGACCCGTGGGGACGAAGTGGTTTGCATCGGCGATGTGATAATGATCAAGTCGTTGAGTTATTAACTGATGCTTTTCCTCCCGCATCAGATGATATGGAAGATGATGCGCCAAGGTTGCAACCCGAAGACTCTGAGCTCCATTACGAGAGATTGTTGAAAGTAGCTCAGCGCGAATTGTACCTCGGTTGTAAATCATTTTCAGTTCTAGGGGTAGTTGTGGAGTTGATGCACATAAAAGTTGAGTATAATCAAACGAACAAGCATTTTGATCACATGATGGACATCATCATCCGAATGCTCCCTGAAGACAACTGTCTGCCAAAAGATCATTATAGCTCGAAGAAGTTGTTGAAGGGCCTTGGGTTAGGGTATATCAAGATCCATGCATGCAAGAACAACTGTGCATTGTTTTACAGTGAATTCGAGCAGCTTGACAAATGTCCCATGTGCAATGAGCCTAGGTTTCAAAAGAACATAATTCCTAACAAGGTGTTGCGTTATTTTCCACTGAAGCCAAGGTTACAAAGATTCTACATGTCATCCCACACAACCCGTGATATGAGGTGGCATAAGGATGAACGCATTGATGATGATGTACTGAGGCATCCGGCGGATGGAGAGGCTTGGAAGGAATTTGATAAAATGTATCCTGAGTTTGCTGCGGAGCCAAGAAATGTCAGATTAAGGCTCGCTACTAATGGGTTTAATCCGTCTGGGAGTTTTGCAAAGCCCTATAGCACTTGGCCGGTGGTTGTGGTTCCGTATAACATGTCTCCTTGGAGATGCATGAAGAAAGAATTCACAATCCTCAGTACTTTGATATCGGGGCCCAAATCGCCGAGTAATTCCATCGATGTGTATTTGCGGCCGTTAATTGAGGAGCTCGTGGATTTATGGGAAAATGGTGTCCGAACATACGACAAGTGCATTGGAGAAATGTTCACCCTACGAGCGGCTGTAATGTGGACAATTAATGATTTTCCTGCTTATGGTATGTTGTCGGGATGGAGCACCGAAGACTATCTTGCTTGCCCGACATGTGGACCAGACATAACGTCCTTTTGGCACTCATCTAAGGTATGCTACTTGGGTGTGAGAAGGTTTCTGCCCTTGGATCATCGATGGCGAATGCAATCTGACTCATTTGATGGTAAATCAGAGTTAAGCGGTCGACCAAGGGAGAGGTCCGGTGATGAGATATTATCCAAACTGAACAGTATACATGACTTCCTCACACGTGGATCGAAACCAGCTGAATAGGAAAATTGGACGAAAAAAAGTATATTCTTTCGGTTGCCATATTGGTCGAAGTTGAAAATCAGACACATCGCCGATCCTATGCACATTGAGAAGAATGTTGCTGAGAGTGTTGTGGGAACGACTTTACTCATTGAAGGCAAGTCAAATGACACAAAAAACACTCGTCTGGACATGAAAGAAATGGGGATTCGGCCTAATTTGTGGCCAAAAGTCATCAATGGCAAATACATTATGGCTCATCCAAGTTATACATTTACGCCGGACAATAAGAAATAATTCCTGAAGTGGTTGTCGGGTGTGAAATTTCCTGACGGGTACGCCAGCAACATATCTCGGAGTGTTAGCACGGACGGTGGGACCATTTCTGGTATGAAGAGCCATGACTATCATGTTTTGCTACAACAACTCATTCCGATTGGTATTCGACCCTTCTTGGAGGCTGGTTTGTTGAGACGATAGTTTATTCGTCTAAATTCTTTCAGATAATATGTGCTAGGTCGTTGGTTAAGGGGGGACCTTCAAGCAATTAACGAGGATATTGTGTACATCATGTGCCGGCTTGAGTAAATATATCCACCTGCATTCTTTGATGTAATGGTGCACCTACTAATACATCTGCCGGATGAGGCAAAGCTAGGTGGCCCGGTGCATTATCGTTGGATGTACCCAATCGAGAGGTATAACTTATCCCTGCTATTTGATAATATTTCCTTACTATCATGTATATATGTGAATCTTAATGTAAATTTCCTTGCAGAATGTTGGGTACGTACAAGCGGTACGTTCGGAACAAGACACGTCTCGAAGGCTCTATAACCGAGGCGTACATTGCAAAGGAGGTACTGACATTTTGTGCAATTTACCTTCGAAATGTTGAAACTGCCTTCAATAGGGCGTCTCGCAATCACGATGGTGGTCAACATCCAGAGACCCTATCTGTATTTGCCCAACCCGCACGACCATTCGGCACTGGTCCAATCTAGGAGCCTTTCATCAATAGCGACATGGAGGTGGCTCATTGGTTCATACTGAACAACTGTGACGAAGTCTGGCCCTTCCACGAGCAGCACGAGGCGTTGATGAAGGCCCAATTTCCTTCTAATTGGGAAGAAATGGACAAACAATTGTTTCCACGTTGGTTTTCCGAGCATGTAAGTTAAATATTTTATTTCAAAATTTCTTAAATTGGTTTTAAGCTTACCTATTTCGTTTCTTGTGTGTATCTTACTAGATGGCACAGCTGAAAGATGTCAACTTGCCAAATTTCAATAAAGAATTAATGCAATTGGCCATTGGCCCATTCCGAGGAGAAACGTACGCTGCTTGTCACATTAATGGAGTTAAGTTCGTGTGCACAGAATGAGACGACAAGTTGTTTACGCAAAACAGCGGGGTCTTCGTGCCAGGGGATGGGAAAAATGCTGATACGGGTTTCTACGGCAAAACAAGTATTCTATGCCGATGATCCAAAAGCTGGTGGTGGTTGGAGAGTAACTGAGATGGTGAATCATAGAAACATTTGGGACTTGGATGACCGCTACCATGAAGAAGATGGGGAAATAGACGATGACCAAATCGTTTACCCAAGTGGATTCATCGGCATCCACCCAAAACGTGGATGGAGCAAGGACCAATGACATCATCCCACCAATTGCGATTGATGACATTTTTATTGATCTGGGTGAATTAGAACAAATTGAAAGTGATTAGGAGCAATCAAGTACTGTACACATATCAGATAAGGAGCGTGATTGGGAGGGGGAATGCGATTCCGAATGAAAGTTGTAAATTCGAAATTTCATTCATATATGTAATATCCATCTTCAAATCAATAAATTTGATTTATATGTATGTTGTATGATTTCATTCACAAAAATAGTTTTTTTACTTTCTTAAAGTGAGGAGACCATACATGCACTCCACAAAATACGCAACTTCAAAATAAATGAAGGTCAAAGATTTAGTCAAATATTTTGATGATAAGTCATGAAAGTCAATTTGATAAATCATGAGGGTCAATTTTTACTCTCTAGTGCAATGTGAAAAAAATTGAACCCAACATTCATATTGGCCAAATAAGATACAACAATGTTTTATAAAAAATATTGTCTATAAAATGTGCTTTGATAATATTTTTATAAACAATTATTTATCAGATTAAATTTACATTAATTTAATAAACAATTTGTTTAAATTAATGTTGCCTGACGGTTATTACACATGTTACCCGACGGATCGAAACAATTGGTGTTACCCGACTGATACGTAACTATTACCCAACCACTATATGTAACACTTTACCCGACGGATATGGTACAGGTTACTCGACAGACCACAACAATTGGTGTTACCTGACGGACACTTAACTTTTACCCGACGACGACAATTAACATTTTACCCAACGGATATTTAACGGTTTACCTGACGACAGGCCTCCGCTTGTTATTACCCGACGAATACACATGAATATTCGTCGGGTATGATTGAGCAGAATAAATTTACATGTTTTTATTAAACAACTTTTTTAAATTACTTGCAAAATTGAAACTGACTGATCTAACCGTCCACATTTATGGTAGGTACCCATAGATCGCCTACGTGAAAAATAACCCAATTTAGAAATCCCAGGATTAGGTAACGGTGCGCAACAATTCAACGGTTACACAACGTTTCTTCACGATCGGACGACTTGAAATCCTCAAAACATCAAGATTTTTGACAAGCGAGATCTAGGCACATAAAACCACAAAGTGAACAGTTAGATTGGTCAAATTCAATCGTTTGAATATCAATAGAACCAAAAATTCGTAAAATGTATTGAAGTTTCCATCAAGAGTTTAAACTCCTTGGTCAATATGCTTGTTTTTCAGATGTTCAAAAACTTAAAAATTGAAATTGACCGATCTAACCGTCCACATTTATGGTAGGTACCCATAGATCTCCTACGCGAAAAATAACCCAATTTGGAAATCCCGGTATTAGGTAACGGTGCGCGACGATTCAACGGTTACACAACGTTTCTTCACGATCGGACGGCTTGAAATCCTCAAAACATCACGATAACGATAGATGGGGCTTTAGGCATGTAAAACCAAAATTTGAAAGGTCTTGATGTTTATTATTCTTTCGCCGGACCTAGTTTTCAGACTAATGCTAAAAACGACATCAGAAAAGTCATGCCCGACGAATAAAGGCATTCGACGGGCGAACAACCGTCGGACTACAATTGGTACGTCGTCGGGTAACTGTAATATAACGCGCAATTTTGAAAAATTTGGCGAAATCTCAAAATTTCCCCATAGTTTTTCGCGAAATCTCAAAATTCCCCCGTAGTTTTTCGCGAAATCTCAAAATTCCTGCTTAATGTAACCCGACGAATATTGGAAATGTTACCCAATGGACTGCCGACAGGTGGTCTAACCTGACGACGCTTTTGAATTATGCCCGACGAACACTGCACCTAAATTTTCGCGGATTCTCAAAAGTCCCGTATTTTGTTGCCGACGGAGGTTGAAAATATTACCCGACGGATTACCGACCGTTGTGCTTACCCGACGCATTTTGAAAATGTTACCCGACGAAAACTGACAGCTGTACTTACCCGACGGATGTTTTACAATTTAGCCCGACGGAATTTCTGCCTAAATATTCGCTGAATCTCAAAATTATCGCCTAATATTGCCCGACGGATATGTTTAAATTAACCCAACGAATATGAAACATGTTACCCGACGGATACCAAACATGTTACGCGACGATGATAGTGAACATGTTACCCAACGGATACCGAACGAGATACCCGAAGAATATCCACCGTTTGTTAATACCCGACGAATCATTAAAGTGTTGCCCGACAAACCCTTTCGTCTGGCAATGTCAATCATAGAGATATATCAGACCAACTCTTCTTCTTCTTCCTTGTTCTTCATTTTCTGCAGTTCCTCCATTGCTCTCTGTTTCTCTTCCCAATTTTCTCTCTGTTTCGTTTGAATATCAGAACCACACCATTGTTTCTCGCTCTCCCTCCATCTGCAGCCCCAGCAGTCAAAGACGCCGCCCCTCTATCAGCGAGCTTTGCCTTCATCGTCGTCGCTCCCCTCGCCTGACTGATCTCTCACCAAGTTCCTTGAATGTCGAACTCATTGTCCCTCTCTCTCTCTCTCTCTATTGTTAATGTATATATATTGGTTTATTGTTAAATTTGATTTGAAAAAAGAATTTATGAAATTGGACATTGTTATTGTTAATGTTAATGTATATATATTTGGATATATATTTGTTATTGGTTTATTGTTATTGTTATTGTTAATGTTAATGTATATATATTGGTTTATTGTTAATTTTAATTTGAAAAAAGAAATTATGAAATTGGATATTGATATTTTTAATGTTAATGTATATATAATGTTAATTGTTATTGTTATTGTTAATGTTAATGTATATATAATTATTATTGGTTTATTGTTATTGTTAATGTATATTATAGTTGAAGATTTGTTGAAATTTTGATGTTTGGTATAATGTTGAAATTGATATAATGTTATGATTTTTGTTATGATTTTGGATATGAAATTTATGTGAATTTTGGATATGTGAATTTTATGAATTTTGGGTTTTTGAATTTTAAAAACAATTTTGTGAAATTTTGATATGGTGTAGTATAAGTGAATTTTGGAAATGTGAGTTTTATAAATTTTTAATTTGTGAATTTTAGGATTTGGATATTATTATTATATGTTTGGATTAATTTGTAAGTTTGATTTTGGTCCCGAAATTTGGTTTTAGAAATTCAGGTATAATGTTGTGAATTTTGAGTTTAGTACGTTTGGATTAATTAGTTTTTTAAGTTTAATTTTCGTTTGTGTTGGATTTATTTTTAAAAATTAGAATTTTGTTGTTTTAGTTTTTAGATACCAATTTACTAATTATTACTAAAAAATATTATTGCTTTATTTATTTACGTTTATTGGAATTATAAAATGTTCGTTAATTTTAAATGTGATTATGTTTTTATTTTTTGAATTTAATATTTAATATTAAAAATTTTGGTTTTTTTATTTAATTAAAAATATGTTGGTTAATTTTATATTAATTAATTATATTTGTTATTGTAGATGTCGTATCGCACCTTAATCACATCTAGGACCCGCCTCTACCTTGATCCTGTTGATGATCATGCGCCGGAAGAGTCAACCCCTAACTCGGTTGCCTCAACAACGACGTCGGTTCAGTCATCGATGTCGGTCTATCAGCGACCCGGTGCCCAATTGGCACGTCGACAGCATAGCAAGAAACGAGGGGAACCCCGTACCAACCCCAGCCCTCACAGGACGACGTCCCAACAAAGACGAAATCGGGCATAATGTCAGAGCACTCCCTAAGGGTAAGTTCATTATTTTGTTTATTTAACCAACCGTTTTTATTTGTTACTCATTTTATTTACCAATGTTCATCGAATTTGCAGGTAGGTCGGTGAACCTGCGCGGGATAAACCGCGGTTTGACATCCCAACGGATTTGCAGGGCAACAAATGCAAAGATACTGGTGGTATACGTGTCGCGCCTCCGGTCCGCGCTGGTCAAAATTCACAGCCTCCTGGTGCATGACATTGGTTCGATTCTTCGCACCAAGTCCCGATGATGGGGGAGACTTTCAAAACCCAAACACTGGAGGAGATCACGCGTTGTTGGGGAGAGTTATCGTTATGTTTTTTTTTCCCATTTTTAACATTTATTTCATATTTTTTAATTATTTTACTAACTTTAATAATTGATTGCAGATCAATTTTGAGTTCGACATGGAGAACGTTGAGCTCAGTAGATACCTGAGCCACCACTGGTAGTTAAGGTACGCTGACTGGAAGTACGAGCTCCACAAGTACTTCTTGACTTGGCCTTCCCCGGAGGAAGCTCGGGCAAATCCTCCGGAGGTGTAACGACCCGTCCCGAAAACCCCGGTACGACGACAGTACGTTATGGCTGCCGGGAATCCTCCCAAAGCGAAGCCCAAGGTTCACCACCTTTAACAGTGGAATCTTACCTTCACAAAGGTATTGTTAGCGAAGTCCCCATCCAAATCCCCTAGTTGCAGCCTTTGAGGATTGAACCCTAGGCCAAGCCTTTTTATTCCACTCAAAGTGGACACCTTTCACCGATTGAGCTGCAGTCTCGTTGGTGGAGGCGTTCCCTAGTTTGGGAAGCAAAGAACCAGGTCCCGGGTTCGAGACTCGTTATCCGCTGCAGCGGGAGTATAGAATGGGACTGGTTGTATAATACCTTGAGAGTGGAATGTGATGCCACTGTTAAATGTGGGTCACCTCTCAACTTAAAAGGCGCCTTTTATGCAGCTCAATTGGTGAAAGGTGTCCACCTTGAGTGGAATAAAAGGCTTGGTCCAGGGTTCGACTCCCGTTAAGGCTGCATGCGAGTGGGAGCGAATATGGCAAGCATAACAATACCTTTGTGAAGGTAAGATTCCACTGTTAAAGGTGGTGAACCTTGGGCTGCGCTGGTTGGAGGCCGGCGACCATAACAATAGCCATCCCGTAAGGCTTACGAGCGGGGGTGGGTTGTTACAAGAGGAGAAGGACGGGCCGAAACTGCCAGGGTGGTTGTGGTTGTGTGACCATTTTGTGTCCCCCACCTATCTAGTATGTATTATCTATCTAATTAATTAAATTATTTAATTTTTATGTTATTTTCCATTTGGAAATCGATTCCCAACACATCGAACCAAGGAGCGAAGAAATTCAACCACCATGGGTGGTCGCGATCCTTATCGGCCCAGCAGGAGGATCGGCGCAACGCCAGGTCGATGTTGTCAGAGGTGGATGACTGGGGGCATGTGTACGCTAGACGGGGGGGGATCAAGAGGCATACAAAATTCACGTAAGTTTATTTTTTTGGATGATTAAACATTATTTTTTAATTTGATAATTATATTTCTAATTAATATTTATTCGAATTTGTAGGACGCGATTCAGCAAGACGTCCAGTAGACACAAGATGAGCTCACCCAACAGCATCCCGATGTGCCGTTGGAGCAGTAGCTCCCTAATCCCGACATGTCGATCGCTATTCTGGATCGACAACTTGGGAGGCGCCCAGGAAGGATTGTTCGGGGGGCGGGCGACGATATTATGCGGGAGGTCTCGACTCAGTCATCCAGTTCATCTCGGATAGGCAATCACCAGGAGACGACGGACCGTTGGAGAAACCTCGAGGCCAAAAATGCTATGATCCAAGCCCAATACGCGGAGATTCAAGCCCAAAACCAACAAATCAAGATCGCCCTTGACAATGTCCTTCAACGTTTGGGTGACCGTGGATTGGATGACATTTCTCACCGTCCGCCCAATAGCCCCCTCAGGATCCCGCCTACTTTGACCCCTCGACTAGTATTTAGAGTGTACTATATATAAAATATTTTTTCAGTTTTAATGATGTAAAAATATTACATTAATTTTTATAAATATTATTTTTATTTTATTTTGATTCTTTTAAATGAATTTTTTAATTAATTTTTTATTATTTAAGTCAAATATTCTATTAAAAATATATTTTAAATATTCAGAGTTTGCCCGACGAATTGTCAAGGCGTTGGGCATACAAACGGAAATTTTTAAAACAGTACCCGACGAATATGGGACATGTTACCCGACGAATAAGTAAACCGTTACCCGACGGATAAGTAAAGTGTTACCCTACGAATATGTAACAGGTTACCCGATGGATGTGTAAAACATTACTCGACGGATGTGTAATACTTAACCCGACGAATGTGTATAAAGTTGCCCGACGGATGTGTATAACATTACCCGACGGATGTTTAAAAACTCACCCGACAGATATGTAAAAACTTACCCGACGGATGTGTAGAACATGAAGGCCTACATCCCTACCGAAATATTATCACAGAAAGTAGCTAGGGGCATAGTTTATAGAACTTAAATGGTTTATATTAATTTATACGTCTACAATATATATTGATTCAATCTGTTTTTTGAAAATAGCAATGATGATGTAATTAAGATACTCTCACCTTTACAACTTCCCATCACCAAAACTAAAATGTCATTAATTAGGTTTACTTTATTTGGCATTAAAACTACCCAATCACTAATTAGCATTAGCATTTTGCAAAGGCAATTATGATTTCCAGAGAATTAATCACTTGAACTCCCCAAAAAAAAAAATTGAAACATATAAAACCCATTTTGAAATTCTCGTTCGTATTTTTATGAGCCACATCAAATTTCACAAATTGTATCTTTTTCTCTTTGACAAAATTTCAAGAGAAGTTAATTAATTGAAACATACTTCGTAAGATATATATATATATATACCGTATTGGATTGGAATCATTGGATCAATGATATTTACTTGACATGATTTAGTCGATCATGATATATTCATGAAAAAATAAAATGATTTTAGTTGAAAGTATTTAAAAAAACACAAGAATGCAGCTGAAAAACAAGAAATACAACTTTCTCTCTTTAAATGATTCATTTTCAAGCTCAAAAAATATAAAAAAAAATTATTTACACTTTTCATAAGGTTAACCCTTTTTTTTCTCCCTTTCTCATTAGTAGTCCATTTTTTTCCAATTCTTATCTTTTTTTTTTTTGCAAAACTTTCCTATTCTGAGTTGGAAAGTATTAGCTTTCAGTTATCCTTGCTTGTTTGAGATTCCTTTGTTTATTTGGCAGGAAATTAGGCTATATAAGTCTTTGTATTCTCAATGAACTCACCTTCAATCTCCCTCACTTCTTTGTTTTCAACGTCTTGAATTAGATCAGTGGTTTAATTATGTTTACTTTGGCAAAAAAAAATTACATTTAATCTTAATTCAATAACCAAGATGTCAGGTTCAACAACGCCAAAAACTAAAGGAACTAAATTAATGCGACTAGAGGATGTGTCATGTCTGCCAGCCTCGAAAAAACCTCAACCTCCTAATAATAATGGAGCTGGCTCCAAGAAGTCTTCTACTCCAGTAATGAGTTTGGATGCAGTTTTCAGACAAAGTTAAGATTTGAAAAGTTAACATGCAATGAATGACGGTAGGAAGAAAAATATTGAGTTAGAGTTCAGATATATTAATTCGGATTTAGGTGTTTAAATGTACTTTATAATTCTTATGAAATTGTAGTTGAGAGCCGTCAATTAATAGTTGTCAATAATATTTGTTTTCTTCGAATTTTTTACATAATGGATTTCATTTATAGTGTGTATATGCCTCTTTTGTAGGTATAGTTACTAAATTTGCAGATAATATGCGTTCAAACATATTTTTTTAAAATATTTTCATTTCTTATATATATTTCTTAAAAATTCTCTAAAAGATGCATCTTTTTTAAATAAAACTATACAGGTATTATGCAAGTACATGCATACAATTTACGTAGTTTTCACACAATTTTGAACAACACTCATAAAATTAACGTATTACATGTGCATTTTTATTAACTTATTGAAGAAAATTAATGTATTGAATAAATTAAATTAATAATTATAATATTCAAACTTTTTATCGTATTAGGTGAAAACTTCTATCAAATAATTCATGTACGTACTTTTCACCTATTATATTCATCTCATATTTAAATAATTATGTTTAAAATAAGTTTTTAAATTTAAGGGTTTTTTTTTTTACTAGCAGCTCACAAAACTTTATTAATAACGAATAGAGACACCAACATCGATTGCTGAGGTGTCGAACAACTAGTCCGTTCCTAACTCATCCCAACAATGATACCCACCTGCCTTAGAAACAAATCCAGCCACAAGGTGCGCAGCTTTATTAACCTGCCTGGAGGCGTACACAAATCGAACACTTTCCAAATGCGAGGCCAGTGCATGTATATAAAAAAGAAGACAATCAAGATCAACGTCACCATGACTCTGTCCAAGAAGTGTCTTAACAAGCCCCAAGGCATATGACTCAATCACCACCCGCTCGTGGCCAACCAACAGACAATGGGAGAGGGCACTGCGCACCGCCTCTTCTTCAGCCACCAAACTCGATTTCAGCCAGATATCCCCTTTCCTTCCTGCAGACACCAGTAGCCCATAGCAGTCCCGGATAACCCATCCAACACCACCACACGCCGTCTCCCGACACCAGGAACTATCACAATTAACCTTCAATACATCCATGGCCGGTTTCTTCCAGATATGCATTGATGCATCATCACCCGTCTCTTGTGGTCTAGACTGTGTGGAGTGTTCCCCCATGCCCGGGGCCCCAAGATCACGGAACTCAGTCACACAAGTAAGGAGTTGAACAACGGCCTCCTTCGGTGCCATATCAATACCTTCAAACACCTTCCGGTTTTGGCATTTCCTAATCCGCCAGGGCCCAAACGTAAGAGTCTGAGTCAGCTCCACCCTGTGGGGGAATTGGTGGAATTTGGCAATCAGGTTCCACCAAATGCTCGGAAAGTCACTTCCTTCTAAGGCACAAACATTGAGCATAAGAGGGCTCCCAAACCAAAAGACCCTGGTGAATGGGCAATGAAAAAATAAGTGGACCTCGGTCTCCTCAGCAAGGCTGCACATCGGGCAGACCGGATCCACCAACAGCCATCGCCACACCAGGTTGGCTCGGACTGCCAGAGCACTATTACAGCCCCTCCAAATAAATTACTTCAGCTTCGGTGGAAGCTGTATAGCCCATATATGACTCCATTTCAGGTTCAGATCTGGCAAGGAACAAGATTCCCCCCCACCCCGTCTACCCAACTCCCCATTTCGATGTAGATACAAAGCAACACCATATGCCGATTTCACCGAATAACATCCAGTGGTAGTGAAATGCCACATCCACCGATCATCCAAGCCCGAACGGCTAAGAGGCAAATGAAGAATAGCATGGGCCTCCTTCTTTCGAAAACATCATGTGATCAGCTCGGCTTTCCATGTGTGAGTATCCTGATCAATTAAATCTTGCACATAATGAGGAAGATCTGGATGGGAAGAGGTCACCTTGAAACTATACGAGGTCGGCAACCATGGGTCTGATTTGACCTGCACCTGCACACCATCCCCAATCCTCCACCGCAATCCCGCCTCCAGGATCCTCCGCCCCTAAAGAAGACCTTTCCAACCCCAGGATGACCAGCATCCTGCCGGTGCATGAAGGAAGGAACCATGAGGGAAGTACTTGTCTCGCAACACCTGGGATAGGAGTAATGTGGGCTCATGAACAATACGCCATCCAATCTTCCCCAACATTGCCAAGTTGAAACATTCCAAGTCCCTGAACCCGAGCCCGCCCACTTTTTTCACTCGTGACACCTTCTTCCAAGCAACCCAATGTACCCCCAGTTGGCCATGCTGTTTCCCCCACCAGTAATTGGCCACTAGCCTCTCAATATCCCGGCATACCCCCACCGGCAGTTTAAAACATGACATAGCATAGTTTGGCATGGCCATGGCCACCGCCTTTATCAGAATCTCGTTATCCGTGGAGGATAGAAACTGCTCTAACCACCCTTGCACCCTACTGGCAATCCGATTCCGGACATCATAAAAAAGAACCTTCTTCGACATACCAAAATCCGCCTGGAGACCAAGGTACTTTACAAACCCGTCCTTTGCCTTGATCTGGCACCTTCGAGACAGCCTGCCCCGTAAGCGTTTGGAACAGTTCCCCCTAAAGAACAAAGAGCTTTTCTCCAAGTTAACAAGTTGTCCCGATGCCTCAGCATAACAATCAAGGATATTTTTTATTGTATCCATTTCCCTCGTCGTAGCCCGGCAAAAAACGACCGCATCATTAGCAAAGAAAAGGTGGGTAATGCGCAAAGCAGTGGAATCCAGTAGTCGGAACCCATGAAGAGCCCCCTCCTCCGCCCGACGGCGAAAGAGGGCTGAAAGCCCTTTGTTGTACAAATAGCAACATAAAAATTACGCAACTATATGTACGTTTTAACTCGCAAGTGCACAAGATAAGACAAATAGTATAGAAAGCAAATACGAGATCATTCCCACGAGGACTGGATTAATATGTGTTTAAAATTGATTTTAAGATGATTTTGAAAACTGAAAATTTAGAAACAAAATATAAAAAAAAAACAGCGTTTGATTAAAAATAGAATTGGATTGAGGTTAAAACAATGAGAAAACTAGTTAGGGATTCGATGTTCACCGCTAATCTTCTTCCTTACGCAAATGACATGCACAATGCTACAAAACAGATTTTAGATGCTCATGTTTGTCAACCTAAAGACATGATATCTACTCTTTAAATTATTGATTTCCCTAAGCAAAAAGTTAGGCATGGGTATCTACACTAACTCTTTTCATTCTTAAAGTATTTAGCATGGTATCTACAAAGTTGCACTTTAAGAAAGAATAACACAATGGAAATCGACAAACACACAACTCCTAGAACATGATATCTATTCTAGTTATTCATGATGATTAATTTCAAGAACTTATAACTAGTTCTTTTGTTACTCTCATAGGCACAAGATTCGGTCATCTAAATTTACCTATACAACAACCTCAATACACAGCATGCATATGGTGATCAAGCATAACATAACATATGTAAAGAGTAAAATATAATCTGAAATTAATCAATTAAGCATCACAAAAGTAGTTTACAGCAAAGGCATATCGAAATCCTTAAAGAAACATGATTAGGGCTTCAATCGAGCCCTAACTAAAGTACTTAGTTACCCATAATTTAAATAGACAGCAAGAACGAAAAAAAAAAAAAAAAAGCTAGAAGATAGCTCTTTGATGATGTGTTGGTCAACCATAATGATTGGATGATGCCTTGACGTTCCTCCTTGCTTCCTAAGCCTTTTAGACCTTGGAATCTTGAAGGATGGAGCAGAATGAGATGGTGTGGCTGAGTCCTTGTGTGAGAGCTTCCAACGTTTCTGCAGTTTTCTTTTTGGGAGAAAAATAGACGTTCCAAAGTATGAAATAGAGAGAGACGTTTTTCATTTTTTTGTGTGGGAGAATGACTCTTTGATGGCTGCCTTTTTGTCTTCCCCACGTTTTTCCCTTGTCCCATGTATGTGTCTACCCATTTGCTGCCTAGAATTGATGTGGGTGTTAATTTCCTTAATGAGGGAGAGAGACGTTACTGTTTGCATTCGTTGCTCAATCAATCCTCACGTTGTGGCTGCTCCTCTCCCTTTATTATTCTTTTATCTTCCTTTTTCTGATTACGACGTTTCCTCCCATAACCTTAATAAACTAGGCCTCTAGTCGTCCATGCCGGATAAGGATTAGAAAACTTGAAATAGAAGGAATGCTGAATTCCAGCTCAGCCTGACCTTGCTGTACTAAAACGGCCATAACTCATTCTAGAAACCTCCAATTCACAAACCATAAAATTCTCTAGAAACTAGACTTCCGTATCTTTCCAACGATATATGGCCCATCAGCTAGTTCTTCCCAAGCAGGTGCAGTTAATTTCGAGAAGTTGACACATCTGCTGAAGTCTGTTTCAAAGTTTCCTCCTTAGATTTCCAAAACAGCATTCATTAACTCCTTTTGTAACTTTGCTTCCAAAAATCCTACAAAACACGAAAACAAGCTAAGTATTAAGAAAATATACGAAATATGCTAAGAAAAGCATAAGAAAACAAGATAAAACATCGCATAATATATGCTCCTATCAAATTCCCCCACACTTAAGCTTTTGATAGTCCTCGAGCAAAACAGAAACAAAGAACGAAATAAAAACAAAGACTCAATGATTCAACGTAAACCTTCCAACATTTGTCTCAGAGATTTTCAATGGATCATGACATATTAAGATTCATCATAAGCATAAGAATTGGTCCACATAATTCGAGAGTTAATACACATTTATAGAAATCATACACAAGCTTACAATTAAATCAATCAAAGCAACAATACAAAGAGAGATACATGTTGAAAGAATTAGCTCAAAAATCTCATTGAATACGCTTTGATTTTACCTCATATTTTCTGGTTAAGTCACTCTTCCTATACTAGTTATATGTGAGAGGATTGATGTCAAATGGAAACAAATTGCTCACATATGATATAACAAGAAAGAAAGGCACTTTCATAAATGTTCTTTTGAATATGATCCCATGAAAGGAATGCTACTACTTGAATGCAAGAACAAGTGATACCATATGATCATACTTCATTCAAATCTCCACATATTGATATAAACACAACAAACAAGATCAGAAGGTCTTTATGAGGATTGTAATGAGGCCAAAGGGTAAGAGGTTAAAGAAAGAATGGATATGGATAACACGAAGTTCTTAAAGAAATAGTAGAAGCATGCAATGATGTTAGAGACATAAGAACTTGTATCACTATCAAGGCTTAAAAATCATATAAGTACCGAGCAAGTACATACACTCAATGGCCGATTTGAACATTATTGACCATACTTCAACAATCAATACATGAACGGTCAGGGCATTAACAATTCAAACACAATGTTGATTTTTTTTTTCTGGTGCACACTCTGAACCGTGTACAATTCTTATCTTTTTTTTTTTTTTTTTTTTTTTTTCTTTTGAACATTCCCCCAAACTTGCTCTTTTAACACCCCTTGATTCACAATTAAGTCTCTACAAACTATGCTTCACTAATCTTTAAGAAAAAGGGTAAGGATGAAAGTGTTTAGGCTAGGTGAGGAAAATGAGGGTTATGAAACAAAAAGGCTTAAACAAAGGCTCAACAAGGGTTTACCTAGAGGAAAGTATATCATGGGTCAAAGGCATTTTGGCAATGGTGGTAATCTAGGTGCCTTCATCATCTCAAGTATGTCATGCAAATCAATTCAATGCCTCGAAAAGAAATTAGTACCAGTTCTAGCATTTAGTTCCAATGATGATAAGCAATTCAAGGAGCAAACAAGCAAAGAAAGATAAGATCATACAACAACTTAATTGACAAGAAAGTGATAGATTAAACAAATACAACTCTCTCAAACAAAGGATAAAGGTTCAAAAGCTCACAAAAGGGTTGTATTGAGCTTCATTCAATTAAGCATGTTATGGGTACCACTTACTCGGGTGATTACATGTGATTTTGCATATGATAACCATTAATACTTGAGTATTAACCAAAGAATAATTTCAGACCTTGAATCATGCTTAGAAGTCATCTTAAAGTCATGCAATTAAAAACCAAATCTCATCATTGTGTTGGAAAGAAACCTAAGACACAAAAAAAAAACACACACACATAAAAACTACCCAATTTAACACTAGGAAAACCGACACAAACTAAGGAAAAAAATAAAGCTGTTAAATAATTTTTTTTTTTAAACTAATGCAAAATCAACGGAAAACACAAGTGTTTCCCCCTCACACCTAAATCTAACATTGTCCTCAAGGATTGAAAGTTAAAGTAAAACAATGAAGCATTTAAGGAAGGAGAAACAAGCAACGACACACACAAAGAAAATAAAACAAAACAAAACAAAACAAACGAAGACAAAGTTAACGATAAAGAAGGAAAGGGTGAGAGAAAGCAAATCTGATTGTCAGTGGTTGTAGAGTGCCAAAACTGTCATAATCCTCTTCACATGGGTTTCCTCCCAACTTCCCTTTGGGTTACCTCCCAAGTAGTGCTAAGTTTATAGTCTTCAGCCAGACTGTTGGGACTCTCATGCAATGTACTAAACAGGTTGGAGAGTCACATCCTCCTCTCTAGGCTCAATGCTCATCTCAATATAGGGTTGTACTCTGTGCCCATTCACCATGAATGTATGATTCTTCTCTTTGCTATGAACCTCCAAAGCTCCATGAGGGAACACTTTTGTAACAACATAAGGACCGTACCACCTAGACTTAAGCTTACCAGGGAAAAGTCTCAATTTTGAATTGTAGATCAACACCTTCTGTCCCACATGAAACTCCTTCCTAAGTAGCCGCATATCATGATACGCCTTGGTCCGTTCCTTATACAACTTAGCATTCTCATATGCATTATACCTCAACTCTTCAAGCTCATTCAGCTGTAACTTTCTCTTGTCACCTGCTTGTTGTATATCTTCAAGGAGGATTTTGTGAATGCACTTGGATGGACTTATGCCTTTGATGTTGGCAATGGTCCACCCTAATGTAGTCTTGTTCTCCCTAAGAACTCTCAACAACTTCTCTTGCTCCACTAAACTCTTGTTTGCAGCAACTATCACTGGTAATGTCTGGTTCTCTCTCAAGTAAGCATACTTCAATTGTTCAGGTAGTTGCTTCAATTCTAGATCTGGTGCCCTAACAATGGAAGGGACAAGAGTAGTATTAGTAGACACAAGAGTTTCAAAGGGAGGTACATACTTACTTGGATAAGGCTTAGAAGCCTCAAGAGAATGCACAACTTCATGGAGGTCTATCTCTGTAACATCACATCCACGTTCATAATTCAGCCTTGTGAGGTTGTGGGCTATGCATGCCTCCAAAGGGTCAATGCTATGTACCTGAAACACTTGCTCAACAACACTTCCTACCACATCAATCTTGAAACAATCGTGGTTATCATGTGGCAATTTGATAGTATCAGACAACATGAATTCTATCTTCTTACCATTAACTTTCATGCGTATAGTACCCTTTTTCACAATTATCTTTGTATCAGCAGTTACCATAAAGGGTCTACCAAGAATAATAGGTAATGAAGATGGCATAGGGGAATCTTCCATATCCAGAACAACAAAATCAGCAGGCAAAATAAATTCATTTACCTGAACCAAAACATCCTCTAATATACCTCTAGGTCTTCTAATGCTTCTATCTAGCAATTGCAATATAATTGAGGTTGGTTTGAGCTCCCCCAACCTCAACTCCTCATAAACGGCATAAGGCATCAAGTTAATGTTTGCTCCTAAATCAAGCAAAGCACGTTCAAACAGACGGTCACCAACCCTGCAAGGAATAGTAAAACTACCTGGATCTTTTAGTTTCGGTGGTAGCTTTCTCAATAAAACCGCACTTACCTCCTCAGTCCATGCAACTTTCTCAAGTTCCTGAAACTGTCTTTTGTGTGTACAACAATCCTTTAAAAACTTAGCATAAGATGGAATCTGTTTAATTGCATCAAGTACAGGAATACTGATTTCTACTTTTCTCAAAGTTTCAAAAATATCAAGAATATGTTTTTCTTTCTTTTTCTTAAATAACCTTTGAGGGAAGGGTGGCAATATCACCTTCTCCTTCTCACCTACCTTTGTGGCTGGAGGTGGTTCAACATTTTCTGGTTCATTCTCATCTGTCCCCACCTTGTTGTTAACTACCTTGCCACTTCTAAGGATTGTCACAGCCTTGAGCTGCTCCTGGCCTCCCGGATTAGGTATGGTTTGTGATGGAAACTCTCCTTTGTTTCTCTCACTTAACTCCTTTGCCATTTGCCCTACTTGTGCCTCCAATCTCTGAATAGTTTGGCTAGTTGTTGCTTCTAGTGTCTGAATGTTCTGACTAGTTAGAGCATTTGTCTGTTGTTGTGCAGTCAAGAACTGGAGTATGGGACCTTCAAGATTAATCTTCTTCTGGTCAGTATTTGGTTGCGCCACCTGTGATGAAGCATGATAATTATTTCCCCGCTAGAAGTTCTTCTGCTGTCCTTGTGGATTAAGCACATTCTGACTGTTGCTCCAAGAGAAATTTGGGTGGTATTTCCATCCTGGATTATAAGTGTTCGAATATGGATTGTTCTTGGGATAATAGTTGTTTTGGCCCACATAATTAGCTTGCTCATGATCTGTAAAACAAGACATAGGACAAGTCTCAGTAGTATGATTAGAATGAGAACATATAGCACATACCTCGACTTTAGCAACTTGTTGAACTTGAGAGATGTTCTGAGCTGACATTGCTTTCACCAGCATATCTAACTTTTTCTCCATTGCTGCCATTTGACTCTGGACTCCACCATTTGTGCTAACTTCATAAACACCTTTACATTTTACTCCTTGTCTCCCTCTTGATGAGAATTGTTGAGAATTTTCACTTAGGGTCTCAAATAGCTCAATGGCTTCATCACTGCTCTTTTCCATAAGCACACCTCCACAAGCTGAATCAACAAGACTTTTGTTAATAACATTTGAACCTTCATAAAAAGTTTTTACATGATCGTCTTGAGATAGATTGTGGTGTGGACACTTGAGAAGCAACTCCTTGAAATGCTCCCATGCCTCAAAGAAAAGATCTCCATCCTTCTGTTGAAAGGCTTGAATCTCCCTTTTTAGTTGTCTTGTCTTTTGGGCTGGGAAAAACTTCTTCAAGAATTTAGTAGCCAATTGTTCCCAAGTAGTAATGGAACCTGCAACCAGAGAATTCAACCACAACTTAGCATTATCTTCTAAGGAGAAAGGAAAAAGAATTAATCTGATTCCTTCTGGAGTTACGCCCTGGATGTTCTGAGTCTTGGAGAGATCGAAGAAATCCCTAATGTGCAAGTATGGATCCTCATAAGGTGTGCCTCTATAGTGCGGCACCATGTTAAGCAATTGAGGTGATAAATTGAAGCTGCCTTGCGCAGTTGGTTGGTAGGCAATGTGATCAGTCGTTATTTATGCATCATTTTGATGTCTTTATATGCCTTTCTTACATGTCTTTTGAATGATTTCGTGCCATCAATGGTAGAAAATAATCAATCTTGTGAGACTTGTGCAGAGTTAGAAATTTAGGTAAAATCTGGAAAGAACGCAAAAAGAATGACTCAAATCGGAGTCCAGATGAAGGAGATATCCTCATTTCAATATCAGGTCCTGAACGAGGTCCTGAGTGCGCCAGTTCGCCTATTTTGGGCCACTGGCCAAGTACCTCATATCAGGCCCTCCGGGTCTCAAACCTGTGTTTCATGACACCAAGATCAGGTCCTAGAAGTGCCAAGGTCGCGCCGAGGCAAGTCGAGGACATGTCCCAAGAACTCCCATCCGAGCCCAGATGTGAGCCTAAGCCCGGGATCCCTGTTCCGCCAGCGGTGGATCAGAGGTTCTCCATCTGCGCTAAGCCTGACAACATTTGCGCCAAGCCTGAATGAAGATGCGCTTCTACTATACTCATGATGTACTTCAAAAGTGCAGTCCCATATCCTGATTACGAAGATAGTCCAAAATCCAAGTTTGGCCAGCTTGCGTTCCCACTTGCCAGCCTGCATTCACACTCCCGGCCGTGCTCTGATTGGTTCTAATAGATTTTAAGGACTTTGTAATTAATTAAAAGTAAAATAACTTTCCCTAATCTTATAGAATAAGGTTTTACCAAATCCTTATAGAATAAGGTTTTACCAATCCTTATAGGACAAGGTTTTCCCTTTGTCTATAAAAGGGAGCCTTTGTTCAGTGTTTTGGAGGAGGAGAATCAGGCAAAAAAGAGGGAGATAATTAGCTAGAGGCATTTTTTTGTTTCTGGGAAAATAGAGACGTGAGCCACAGAGAGTTCCGTTTTGGTTTTCTAGAGAATTAGGGACCATATTTTGGGAGATAATCTTTCACATAGATTATTGGACGTGGAGCTTGGAGAAGAAGGCTCTGCCGTGTCTTCTGCTGCACCTGTTCTTAACAATCTCTTCTGTAGCCTTATTTTCATTATTGCAATTTACTTATGAATTCAATTATACTTGTGTTTATTTCAGTTATGTGTGAGTAGTCATTAGGATTAGGGCTGCTTGAAGCCCTAGCCATGTTAGCTTGTTGATTGGATTTCTGGCTCTTGATTATGATTGCTATGCATGCTGAATAAGTTGGATTACTATGCTTAATGAACT
Organism: Oemleria cerasiformis; assembly: GCA_037349345.1. NCBI lineage: Eukaryota > Viridiplantae > Streptophyta > Magnoliopsida > Rosales > Rosaceae > Oemleria > Oemleria cerasiformis. The sequence goes on along the minus strand of JAZGTL010000012.1, from coordinate 6,284,107 downwards.
TAATTTATGCCTATAAGATTAGCTACCTTGTTTGCATATAATTATAGATGTAATTGCTTGAGTGACCGTCATATCATCTTGTGATTTGGAGCATCGAAAGTATTCGTACTTGTAATCTTAACTCATGACGACCTAGGATTGCATGCCACTTTGCTAGGCTAATGTGGTGTCATTAAATTCTCTTTAAACTTCATGCATCATCTTAAAAGGTAGGTGATAGACGTTCTAGGCATATGCCCTGTTTAGAACATGCTAAGTCAGAGGGAATAAGATGTGTCTAGTGAACCAACGCCAGGTCCTAGGCACGGTCACCTAATTCAGAAAATGCATAGTAATTAGGTCAAGGAAATTTGGTTAAGAGCTATAATTGGTTAGAGTGTATAGTAAGCCTTAATTCGCCTTAGTTAACAACCTTTCATTCTTGCATTGTTATTTTCTGCACTTTGATTTACTTGTCTTTAAATTTCAGTTATCACATCATAAACCACCCCCCCCCCCTGTGTGTGTGTGTGTGTTTTTATTTAAGTTAACAAATCTGAACTAAATTGGTCATAACGTTGATACAAGTCCTCGAGGGATCGACTCTTGCTGTGCTACTATACTATACTTATCGATTTGTGCACTTGCAAGGATTTTATAACTGTTAGAATTGAATTGCATATTTCTTGCTCTTTAAAACTACCAATAAGTTTTTGGCGCCGTTGCCGGGGACTTGTCCCTCAACGGTGCCCATTAATTCAGATTTAGTTAACTAAATTTTGTATAGTAACTATTTAGATTTCTTTTAGATTTTTTTTTACTAACTTGGCTTGTCATCTTTCTCATGTACATATGAACAACTCATACGTGGATATGGGACCATGGAATTATCCATACATGGAGACGGGAGCTTGGAACAATCCATACCCAACTTCATTCAATCAGGGGTGGAGCAATCACAAAAACCCATAACCATACAACCCGGGTTGGAGCAATCACGAAAATCCAGAACCATACAACCCAGGATGGTGGCAGCAGCCTAATTTCACATGGTACTCCCCGCAAATAGTTCCTCACTCCGAACCCACTCCTAACCTCCTACCTTCGCTGAGGGCCTCGGTGCAATACATGGAGGCTCGTAATCAATGCATGGCAGCTTTTTGTGAAGAACAACGAGAGCAAAGCCAGCGCTTGGAGGAGATACTGGAAAAGAGCAATAGAGTGTTTGAGTTAATCGTATGCCAAACACAAGAAAGGGCACGTCCCCCACCAAGTGAGGCCGTGAATGAAAAGCATAATAAGGACACCACAAAGCTAACACTTCGACAAGTGCTTGCCATGGATGCCATGAATTCCGCCCAAGGCCATGCCGTGATAGTGTCTCCTGATTATGCTCAGATTGAGCAGTGGGACGCACCCAATTCATCCCCTCCAGTATACTCTTCCTTTTATAATGATTCTGATTCTGATTTCATGTCTAACTATACTTCTTTGCCTTGCACTAACAGATTGGAAAGCGAAATGGAAGAAAACTGGGAGGAAGAGAATAGGACGGAGGATGGTGACGAGGACATCCAGGTCAAACCCATGCCCCTGCCCTATGTGCTGCCCAGCAGCAACGCACTGCCCCAAGACGTGTCCCACAGCCATGACCACGTTCTACCTACTGCCTTGCCACGAACCCAGGATCCTGATGAGTCCCAGGACTTGCTAAATGCCCTGCCGCAGCCACATCCCAGCGCCACAGAACCTGGACATGTCCAGGGAATGACTTCAACGCACCAAGTTGCGCCAACTGATTCACTGCAGGGCAAGTCCTTAGCCGCTGCACCAGAACCTTCCCAGCACACATCTGAGACGTGCAGCGCTACGGCCACGCTTCAAGACACATCCACGGCAGAACCTAAGGACCAGCCCGTGCCTCCCAATCTACTGCCAGCCGTTTCTGAGCCCCTGCCCAAGGACAAGGACCCGGTTTTGAAATTCAATGCGCCTTCTCAACTCAATCCTGAAACATTTAACTTTCATTTTAATAAGGCAAACTTGGATTTGAATTCTTATTTAGCTCCTAATGCTGTTGAACTTTTCTCGTGCAGGTTCCACCATAAAAACACCAAGAATATGCTAAAGGCACTCAACTTGGTCCCCCTCTTCAAGTTCCGAAGGAAAAATCAACGGAAGGGACCAAGGATGAAGTCAAGAATGTACAGGGCACAACCAAAGCTGTTCCCCCACGAGCATTGTCCAAGGAAGACAGTCCAGAATGGACAGTAACTTCTCTCATTCAAATCACTCCTCAATATCTTTCCCGATAAGTTACGTTCTCGTCAATGGATTCCTTTTTGTGTTTCTAACTTTTTTCTCCATGATGCAGCGCAGATTCTACAGCAAGAGGCTCATAATCGGCTCCATGTTGACGCTGAAATCCTAGGCACACAATCAAATGCCTAGCATGCCAGCCCCATCTTGCCTAGACGTTAAATAAAGCGCTCCTAGGAGGCATCCTAGCCCTGGTTTGTATTTCTCACTTCCTTTTCTGTTTCTGCCCGTTATATCTCTCAAACCTTTCTACTGTTGTCATGCTTACTGCTTATCACATTGAGGACAATGTTCAGTTTAGGTTTGGGGGTGTGGATTTAAAATTTTGCATATAGAAACAAGTAGGTTTGGGGGTGATACACGGCTAGGACATTTAAATTTCTGCTTGTGATTAGTATGATAACTTGTTAATAGGAATGTATATGCTAAGTTAACTATCTTTGCTTTACTAAGAGTCATGCCATGGTTAAGTAGTTCATAATCTGCACTTCACAATGCCATGTTTTAAGGGATTAAGTGAACGAAATAACTGAATTTGAGTGAACCTTAGAAAATTAGTGGAGACTTCCCTGTGAGATCTTTGAGCCTAATTGCCATTCTTTCTGAGGGATATACTTGTTTCTACTCTTAAATACTCATCACTTTTGTTCTTAATTGTTGATCTCATTACATCATATTTGCATTGAATTTTAAAGAACTAACATCATTTAGATACTCTTGATTTAATGTTTGGTTTGCCATAAGAAGTGATGTAGGCTATGTATGCATTAACCTCTAAAGGCTTGATCCTACCCTATTGCATGCTCCCTAAGCCAATTTTGAAGCCAAACACTCAACCTTTTCTTTCATCACCCAAAGTATAACCTAACCCAAAATACTTAGCCACTCATCAGAGCCATACCCTATAACCTCAGTTTGTGCTAAGGTTGCCGTAAATGAGATTCATGGTGAGAATAAGAGGTGAAAGAAGATGCTGCCCAATTCAAAGCACTTTGGCATCAATTCAAACTTCAAAATTAAAGAAAAGCTTTACAAGTTGCAAGCTGCACGAAAGTTTGAGGAAATCATTGCATGATCTTGTTTCAAACTCAATTCAAAAAACAGAAAAAAAAAAAACATTCAAATCAAAAGAAAGAAAGAAACGTTGAGAAAAAGAAGGAAAAAATAAGTGAAAAAACAAAGTAAATTCAGCCAAGTGAGCCAAGAGCCTCAAAATAAGCCACAAGAGCCTCAAAATAAGTCATCAAGAAAGCACAATGCCGTGGGGCTTAAGAAAAGATTCAGTTAAGAAATTCCAAGTTCAAGTCATGACTTCTCATGCCTTGGCACAGCTCAGGTTCTTTGAATCCCATCCTTCCTTGCTAAACCCCAAAGCTTAGCCCCATTACAACCTAAAAAGGAAGACCTAACTGATCTTATGGACAATCATGCTGAGGATTAAGGTACATATGTATGTTCTTAAAGTTCAATTCCTTTCATGAGATCTTTATTTCCATAAAGTGCTATTCTTCATTGTTACTCATATGTGATTAAATTTGAATTTTATAACATAAACTCATCACATATGCTTGAAAAGAGTGTAAGCCTAGGATTCTTGTGCGAATTGAGAGTTGTCTAGTGACGATTAGAGTCGAGGCGAAATCTTTCTAGGGCACTTAGATGAAGTTGTTTTCAAACTTGATCACCTGAAAATAGTGGCATTTATACACGTACACCTTCACATGACACTCACGGCTATGGAATTCCTTTTAGTTCTGCAAAGCATGTCTACTTACTTTGATTCTTATTAGCTTGTTAAGAGTACTATATCTAGCATCTTTTTGTTTAAGTAAAACGTTTCTGGGTATCGTCCTGCTATAACCCTCAGGAGACAAAACTCCTCCTACTAGGTGAACCTAGGGGTTTAAATGTTCTATCTTAACTAAAATCGAGTTTTTTCATTTTGTTAGCGTTTGTTTTGCTCAGGGACTAGCAAAAGATAGGTTTGGGGGTATTTGATCAGTCGTTATTTATGCATCATTTTGATGTCTTTATATGCCTCTCTTACATGTCTTTTGAATGATTTCGTGCCATCAATAGTAGAAAATAATCAATCTTGTGAGACTTGTGCAGAGTTAGAAATTTAGGTAAAATCTGGAAAGAACGCAAAAAGAATGACTCAAATCGGAGTCCAGATGAAGGAGATATCCTCATTTCAATATCAGGTCCTGAACGGGGTCCTGAGTGCGCCAGTTCGCCTATTTTGGGCCACTGGCCAAGTACCTCATATCAGGCCCTCCGGGTCTCAAACCTGTGTTTCATGACACCAAGATCAGGTCCTAGAAGTGCCAAGGTCGCGCCGAGGCAGGTCGAGGACATGTCCCAAGAACTCCCATCCGAGCCCAGATGTGCGCCTAAGCCCGGGGTCCCTGTTCCGCCAGCGGTGGATCAGAGGTTCTCCATCTGCGCTAAGCCTGACAACATTTGCGCCAAGCCTGAATGAAGATGCTCTTCTACTATACTCATGATGTACTTCAAAAGCGCAGTCCCATATCCTGATTACGAAGACAGTCCAAAATCCAAGTTTGGCCAGCTTGCGTTCCCACTTGCCAGCCTGCATTCACACTCCCGGCCGTGCTCTGATTGGTTCTAATAGATTTTAAGGACTTTGTAATTAATTAAAAGTAAAATAACTTTCCCTAATCTTATAGAATAAGGTTTTACCAAATCCTTATAGAATAAGGTTTTACCAATCCTTATAGGACAAGGTTTTCCCTTTGTCTATAAAAGGGAGCCTTTGTTCAGTGTTTTGGAGGAGGAGAATCAGGCAAAAAAGAGGGAGATAATTAGCTAGAGGCGTTTTTTTGTTTCTGGGAAAACAGAGACCTGAGCCACAAAGAGTTCCGTTTTGGTTTTCTAGAGAATTAGGGACCATATTTTGGGAGATAATCTTTCACATAGATTATTGGACGTGGAGCTTGGAGAAGAAGGCTCTGCCGTGTCTTCTGCTGCACCTGTTCTTAACAATCTCTTCTGTACCCTTATTTTCATTATTGCAATTTACTTATGAATTCAATTATACTTGTGTTTATTTCAGTTATGTGTGAGTAGTCATTAGGATTAGGGCTGCTTGAAGCCCTAGCCATGTTAGCTTGTTGATTGGATTTCTGGCTCTTGATTATGATTGCTATGCATGCTGAATAAGTTGGATTACTATGCTTAATGAACTTAATTTATGCCTATAAGATTAGCTACCTTGTTTGCATATAATTATAGATGTAATTGCTTGAGTGACCGTCATATCATCTTGTGATTTGGAGCATCGAAAGTATTCGTACTTGTAATTTTAACTCATGACGACCTAGGATTGCATGCCACTTTGCTAGGCTAATGTGGTGTCATTAAATTCTCTTTAAACTTCATGCATCATCTTAAAAGGTAGGTGATAGACATTCTAGGCATATGCCCTGTTTAGAACATGCTAAGTAAGAGGGAATAAGATGTGTCTAGTGAACCAACGCCAGGTCCTAGGCACGGGCACCTAATTCAGAAAATGCATAGTAATTAGGTCAGGGAAATTTGGTTAAGAGCTATAATTGGTTAGAGTGGATAGTAAGCCTTAATTCGCCTTAGTTAACAACCTTTCATTCTTGCATTGTTATTTTCTGCACTTTGATTTACTTGTCTTTAAATTTCAGTTATCACATCATAAACACCCCCCCCCCCCCCTGGTCCAACGCCAGGTCCTAGGCACGGGCACCTAATTCAGAAAATGCATAGTAATTAGGTCAGGGAAATTTGGTTAAGAGCTATAATTGGTTAGAGTGGATAGTAAGCCTTAATTCGCCTTAGTTAACAACCTTTCATTCTTGCATTGTTATTTTCTGCACTTTGATTTACTTGTCTTTAAATTTCAGTTATCACATCATAAACACCCCCCCCCCCCCCTGTGTGTGTGTGTGTGTGTGTTTTTTTATTTAAGTTAACAAATCTGAACTAAATTGGTCATAACGTTGATACAAGTCCTCGAGGGATCGACTCTTGCTGTGCTACTATACTATACTTATCGATTTGTGCACTTGCAAGGATTTTATAACTGTTAGAATTGAATTGCATATTTCTTGCTCTTTAAATCTACCAACACAACGCATGATGGTTGATTAAGATTTTGAGGGACAAAGGAGTCCTTCATTGGCCTTCGAACCTGTACATCCCCCATTTCGTTCTATAATTCTGAACTTTCTCCTTCTTCAAAATCTTCTCTTTGTGTGTTAAATTTTTCCCTCTCAGCTTGCTTTTGAAGACGTCTAAGAGTTCGTTCAATCTCAGGATTATAAACACCGACCGCTAACTTTTGGGATCGACGACCTTGCATAAAAAAAAAATCAATATGTAAAAGAAAACCAAAAATCCATTTCAGCACAAACTAATACACAATCCCCGGCAACGGCGCCAAAAACTTGTTGTACAAATAGCAACATAAAAATTACGCAACTATATGCACGTTTTAACTCGCAAGTGCACAAGATAAGACAAATAATATAGAAAGCAAATCCGAGATCATTCCCACGAGGACTGGATTAATATGTGTTTAAAATTGATTTAAAGATGATTTTGAAAACTGAAAATTTAGAAACAAAATATTAAAAAAAAATAGTGTTTGATTAAAAATAGAATTGTATTGAGGTTAAAACAATGAGAAAACCAGTTAGGGATTCGATGTTCACCGCTACTCTTCTTCCTTAAGCAAACGACATGCACAATGCTACAAAACAGATTTTAGATGCTCATGTTTGTCAACCTAAAGACATGATATCTACTCTTTAAATTATTGATTTCCCTAAGCAACAAGTTAGGTATGGGTATCTACACTAACTCTTTTCATTCTTAAAGTATTTAGCATGGTATCTACTAAGTTGCACTTTAAGAACGCATAACACAATGGAAATCGACAAACACACAACTCCTAGAACATGGTATCTATTCTAGTGTTTCATGATGATTAATTTCAAGAACTTATAACTAGTTCTTTTGTTACTCTCATAGGCACAAGATTCGGTCATCTAAATTTACCTATGTAACAAACTCAATACACAGCATGCATATGGTGATCAAGCATAACGTAATGTATGTAAAGAGTAAAATATAATCTGAAATTAATCAATTAAGCATCACAAAAGTAGTTTGCAGCAAAGGCATATCGAAATCCTTAAAGAAACATGATTAGGGCTTCAATCGAGCCCTCACTAAAGTACTTAGTTACCCATAATTTAAATAGACAGCAAGAACAAAAAAAAAAAAAAAAGAGGCAGAAGATAGCTCTTTGATGATGTGTTGGTCAGCCATAATGATTGGATGACGCCTTGACATTCCTCCTTGCTTCCTAAGTCTTTTAGACTTGGATCCTTGAAGGATGGAGCAAAATGAGATGGTGTAGCCGAGTCCTTGTGTGAGAGCTTCCAACGTTTCTGTAGTTTTCTTTTTGGGAGAAAAAGAGACGTTCCAAAGTATGAGATAGAGAGAGACGTTTTTCACTTTTTGTGTGGGAGAATGACTCTTTGCTGGCTGCCTTTTTGTCTTCCCCACGTTTTCCCCTTGTCCCATGTATGTATCTGCCCCTTTGCTACCTAGAATTGATGTGGGTGTTAATTTCCTTAATGAGGGAGAGAGACGTTACTATTTGCATTCGCTACTCAATCAATCCTCACGTTGTGGCTGCTCCTCTCCCTTTATTATTCCTTTATCTTCCTTTTTCTGATTAAAACGTTTCCTCCCGTAACCTTAATAAACTAGGCCTCTAGTCGTCCAAGCCCGATAAGGATTAGAAAACTTGAAATAGAAGGAATGCTGAATTCCAGCTCAGCCTGACCTTGCTGTACTAAAACGGCCATAGCTCATTCTAGAATACTCCAATTCACAAACCGTAAACTTCTCTAGAAACTAGACTTCCGTATCTTTCCAACGATATATGGCCGATCAACTAGTTCTTCCCGAACAGGTGCAGTTAATTTCGAGAATTTGACACATTTGCTGAAGTCTGTTTCAAAGTTTCCTCCTTAGATTTCCAAAACAGTACTCATTAACTCCTTTTGTAACTTTTCTTCCAAAAATCTTACAAAACACGAAGACAAGCTAAGTATTAAGAAAACATACGAAACATGCTAAGAAAAGCATAAGAAAACAAGATAAAACGTCGCATAAATATGCTCCTATCACCCTTCCGCACAGACCAAGAAAAGAAAGGGCGACATGGGATCGCCCTGTCTGATCCCCCTACTAGGAGAAAAATAGCCAGTTTCTTCACCAATGACCAGTACCCTGTAAGAGACCGAAGACATGCATTCGGATACAAAGTCGCAAAACCGATCATCAACCCCAAGGCCTTTAAGCATTTCTCGTACAAACCTCCACTCCACTCTATCATAGGCCTTTGCCATATCCAACTTGAGAGCCACATCCTTGTCTTCCCGTTGCCCACGATGCTTCATTGAGTGAAGAAGCTCATGGACAACCAGAATATTGTCCTGAATTTGCTGACCCGCCACGAAGGCTGACTGATTGATACTGATAATTCGATTCAACACCAATTTTAAACGATTAGTAATGAGTTTTGAGATGACCTTATATGTGACATTGCACAGTGAAATAGGGTGCAGCTGGGACATCTTGGTTGGGCCAGGGACCTTGGGAATCAAGCAAAGATGAGTGTAGTTTACTTTCTGAAGTAGCCGCCCAGACCTCCAAAAGTGCTCCACCATTGCAAAAATATCCTCTCCCACCACCGCCCAATGTTTTTGGAAGAACCCACCGGTAAAGCCATCGGGGCCAGGTGCCTTAGTCGGGTTGATCTGGAACATCACCGTCTGCACTTCCTCGCGAGTGATAGGTGCCAATAGAGCCTCATTTTCCTCCTGTGTGACCCGCCGCCCAAAACAGTCCAAGATAGCCGGACATGGAGGGGGGTAAGTAGTAGTGAAAAGTTGTTCAAAATAATCCACCACCACTTTGTTCATCTGGGGTCCTTCCTCCACCCATTCCCCCTCTCGGTTATCAAGACCTCGCAGGTGATTGAACCTCCGTCGTTTAACTGTGGAACAGTGGAAAAATTTTGTATTTTTATCCCCCTCTTGCAACCAATGGACCCTAGCCTTTTGTTTCCAGTAACACTCCTATTCACAGACCAGACGTTTCAATTCATCCTCTTTCTGCCGAACCCACACCCCATCAAAAGGAGATTGAATATAAGCCCTGCGCAACTGCCTCTGTACCTCCTTAATAAGCACCTTGCTATTTCGTTGGTTCCTCCTTCTCCAACCTAAAAGACCCGAGCGTACCCCCTTCAATTTCTCACAGACTTGAAAGGCCTTTGAGCCCCGAGTCTCCCGGTGTCGGCAATCCTCAATCACCCGTCGGCAATCCTGATCATTTCCCCATCTAGGTACAAACACAAACCGCTTTTTTGGCCGTCGGACCGCCAGTGCAAGGCATAAGTGTAACATCAGGTGGTCCAACCCTTCCACAAGGACATGAAGAAGAGTCGCATCCGGGTATAGCTCCACCCACTCCGCCGTGGCCAAGCCATGGTCCAAGCGAGCCTGAATGAACCCCGTGTCCCTCTTATTCCTCCAAGTAAACGGATGCCCTTGGTACCCTAAATCGAGCAATCAATTATCTGCCACAAACTCCCGAAAGGAAAGCATTGAATTTTCAGTCCGAATAAGGCCCCCCTCTTTTTCAGTAACTGACAGCACATCGTTAAAATCACCCATCAGAAGGCAACGGTCTCCATATCTGGCAATAAGAGTCCCCAAATTTTCCACTGATCCGCTCAGATTATATCATCTGTACTCGCATATATAGAAAAGAATCGCCACGTATAACCAGAAATAACATCTTTTATTAAAACTTCAATAAGAAAATCACCATATTTAACTAACATTACTTGTTGAACATCCTTCCAGATGATACATACGCCACCACTCAATCCCCGTGGGTCAACAGCATGCATGAAAGGCATTCTCAACTTATTTGTTAGATACTCAAACCTTCTACTATTATTCTTCATCTCCAACAAAACCACAATATCAGGTTGATGAAGGAGAGATTGCTCCACCAAGTTATGAACGGTCAGTGTACCTCCGATACCCTGACAGTTCCAGCATATAACATTCATGGCGACTGGGAAGAGGTGGAACCTGCACCCCTTCGCTCAAGAGACCCATTTAGGTCGGTCCCGACCACCTGAGAAACACAGACTTCCACCCCACACTCCAGCTGTCTCCGCCTAGCTGCACCAGCCCTCCCGGTCGATGAACCACCCGTACCTTCCACCATCTCCTTTTGAAGCTTTCCCAGGCCCGGACCGCCCACCCTTCCGCCCAAAATGAAGTGCATAAGATGGAAGGGACCCGATTGCTGGGAAGCTTGGATCTCAATGTCAGCATCGTCTCCCTCCTCCCTTCTCGGTGGCAGCAATACCTCACACTCGTGACTAGACCACTCATCTGCACCATCCCCCAAGACCTGAATGGTGCCTCCGGCAGTAGTCTATGCAGAAGGGACCCCGGTCAGCAGAACCCTATCCAAGGTATCTCCGCCTCCCATCTGCTCTACCTCCACACCCCCCTGGACGATCACCCTTCCCCGATCATCCTTCTATCGTAGGCCATTTGGGCTCACATTCAGACGTCTGCCTCTTCCTATCAATCCAGCATCAAATGCTGCCGCCAGGACCCGCGACCGATGGTCGTCTTCCTCTCGTTGCTTACTGATTGGCGCAGACAACCCCGAAGCCACCCCATCTCCCCGGCCTCGCCCCCTACTGCCAATCCCGGGAGTTTCCTTGCCACTACCCGGGCGGCGGAGAACACTCCGCAATGGTCTGCCCCTGAGGTCCATCTCCGCCTCCAAACCCCTGAATGCGTGGCCACGATCCCCCCCTCCCCATCCTTCACCGAAGCACCACACGTTCGGGTGTTATGGCCCAAAGAACCACATATCAAACAATACACTGGCATCAACTCGTACTTGAACCCAATCCATTGTTGTCCCTTTGTCGGGAACTCCACAAATGTCCCCCGCATCAGGGGATCGTCCACCTGCATCCGAACGCGAACCCGTACAAACCGTCCAATACAATCCTTACCCCAGGACGTGTCAACATCCAACACCGCCCCTACAAGGCCGCCTATCTTCTTAGCCGCCGCCATAGTCATATTGAGGGGCGGAATGCCATGTAGTTGCACCCAGAACGAGGAGTGGCTCATCCTTAGATTGCGGGGGTTTTGGGTACTTGACCCCTCCTCCAGAATCACCAACGCCTCCATAAAGTTCCATGGTTCCATATCAAAGACTCTATGCTTATCCTGTTGGGTCACAAAACACGCCAGGAATTATTTCTCCCATATCACACGGATGGAGACTCCATCCCTCCCCTTCCACAGCCCTGACAATAGCCGCACAAAAGCCTCCCCAATGATTCCCCTGTCCGTAAAAACTTCCACCACTAAGCAAACGATCGAAACCCTAGAGGGAGGTCCTCAACCTCTGCCTGGAGTACCCGCACCCCTTTCTTCTCCCTCTCCGAGAGCCAGAGATGGGAACCAAATTGATGTTCCAGGTCGGTGAAGTCCATTCTACTCCCCGTGACAAGCCGCTACCCCTCCGTCCGAACGATGATCACCCCAAGCGGCACACCGCCACGCCTCACCGTAAGCCCCGGAGACAGTCCTCACGATCCTGGCCAGAGAAGTACACAAGCCCCACCACCTACCTACTACCGTCTTTATACTTCCATCGGTCCGGTCACATAAACCTCGGTGATATCCAAACAGGCCTTAGACGGCAAAATTGCCTACTTCCACTCCCAAGAGGCCGAACCCTAAACGCTAGCAGATAAAACCCTAGACTCTCCTAATCGAGAGACACCTTTTAAATTTAAGGGTTTCATTTGTTATACCCTCGTTGCCACCAAATTGCCTGTCAGGATTGTCTGTTTTCGAATTAATTGGATTAAATTTTGTGCTCTGTTTTTTTTTTTTTTATACAAAATTTTATGCTTTCTAATTTTTTTTCTTCTGCAAATCCTACTATATTGCTACCCCCTACAAGCCATTGTTTTCCACAAGCAATTGTTTTCCACAAGCACTGCATCTTTCACTAAAACTTATTCTTTTAAGTTCTAGAATTTTAGATTTTGAACTTGTCCACTTTAAAAGAGAGAGACCCATCCCTTGGAAGAAAAAAAAAAGTACTAACCCTTCCTCACCCCCGCCTTCGTATCTGAAAAGTACACAGTTTCCCTTATAAATAGAGTAAAACATTGAGAACTTTGTCCAATCTTTGTCAAACCAAACCTCACCATTCCTTGTTTTTGTCACCTCTAATTCCCATTCTTCACCACTTGGAAGCTCAATGTGTATCGAATTTAATAGATATTCCCCATATTTTTCCACAAATTTCTGTAGAATTCTCTGTACAAAAACAAAAATACCTAGTTCAATCTTCTCCATTATCGATCTTTAAACCATATATATATAATTTGAACCGGAAGGCCCAAATTAATGGTTGAACTCTTTAAAACCCCAAAATGTCAAATTATTGTTTTGATAATTCAACGTCCAGGCCGGGAGTTACTCATACAAATTCCATATACATACAAAAGTACCCACATTACTTTTCTCTATTTTTTTCATTTAAAGAAAAATAAAATACAAAATATAGAAAATTAAAATCCTTAATCACATTTCACATAAAAATATTAAAGAAATAGAAAATGTGCACTTACAAGTTTAGTGTACTTAGAATTGTTAGCTGCAATGAATTTGAGGAATTTGGGAGTTTTTTGGAGAAATGTTTTGAAGAGAAGCCATTGTAAGTGAGTTGTTAGAGAATTCTTCTTGAAGAGAAGTCAAACCAGTACATATTTTTAAAAGAAGACAATTTTTAATTCAATCAATTTTTGAAAAGAGCAATGATGATATAATTAAGGTACTCTCATCTTTACAACTTCCCATAATTAACCAAAATTTAAATGTCATTAACCCAATAACCAATTACCATTTTGTAGAGGCAACTATGATTTCAAGAGAATTAATAACTTGACCCCTCAAAAATTGATTGGGCTGTTTCATAAAAAAAAAAAAACGTGAACTCTCAAAAAAAAAAAATTTCGAAACCAATGAAACCCATTTTGAAATTCTTTGGAGCGAGTTTCGTTAGTATTTTTTAGGAGCCACACCAATTCTCACAAATTGTTTCTCTCTTTAACAAAATTTCGAGAGAAATTAATTTGAACATGCTTCGTAAAATATATAGAAATACTTTGTTTTAAGTTTAGATTTGAATAATGAAATTGTGGTGATTTTTTTTCTGAAATTTTGAAATTTTTTAAAGACAGCCCAGGGCCTTCCATGAATCGATGCCTTCTAGATGGAGGAAGAAGATGAGCTCAGATGGAGGAAGAAGACGAAGTGACTGTGTCATTTTTAATTTTCTAAATATTTTCTCTCGCCTTAGGAAATTATAATTAATTGATAAATTTTAAAATATTAATTATGGTTAACTTAAAACACACATGGTAAGATTTTAATGGAGTGGGGAGCAAAATATATTGCTCACAAGGTGGGGAGCAAAAACGCTTCGGATCGAAATTAATTGGAACATATATACTCGTTAAAATATATTGGATTGGATCAATGATATTGACCTAATATGATTTCGTTATAATGATTCATGAAAAAATGAGATGGTTTTAGTTGGAAGTATTTAAAAACACAAGCACGCAGCTGAAAAATAAGAAATACAACATTCTCTCATTAAATGACCCAACTTCAAGCTCAAAAACAGATAAAAAATTTAGTTACACTTTTAACAAGGTTAACCCTTTATTTTTTACTCTCCCTTTTTCGTTAGGATTCCATTTCTTTCCTATTCTGAATTTTTTTTTGCAAAACTTTCCTATTTTTATTTGGGAAGTATTAGTTTTCAGTTTTTCCTTGCTTCTTCTGGAATCCTTCGTTTATTTGGAAGGAAATTAGGCTACATCGTCACACTACTATAAATATAAGTCTTTTTATTCTCAATGAACTCATTTTCGATTTCCTTGACTTCACTTTTTTCAACGTCTTGAATTAGTTATCGGTGCTTTACGTTTTATCTGAATTCAATAACCATGATGTCAGGTTCAACAACACCAAAAATTAAAGGAACTATGTTAATGCGACCAGAGGATGTGCCATGTCCGTCAGCGCCCAAAAAGCCTCAACCTCCTAATAATAATGGAGCTGGCTCTAAGACGTCTTCTGCCCCTGTAATGAATTTGGATGCAGTTTTCAGACGAAGTTAAGATGCTAGAAGTTAATAAGTAGTAATAGGGGGGACATACCAAGAAAAATGTTTAGTTGGAGTTCAGATATATTAATTAGGATTTAGGTGCTTTAATTTGCATTTTTCTTATGGAATTATAGTTGAACGAAGTTAATTAATAGTTATCAATAAAAATTTGTTTCCTCCATATTTTTTTAGTAAGGGATTTCATTTATAGTGCGTATATGCCTCTTTTTTTATGTATACTTACTAAATTTGCATATAATATGCGTACATACATATTTTTTTTATAAAATAATTTTATTTTCTATATATATTTTTTTTAATTTGCTAAAATATACAAATTTTTTAAATAAAAAATACTTTACATGTACTTTCATTTCACACATCAATTTAGATTTTTATGTCAATTCCATTAGCTTTTCCGTTAAATCTAAAAACAAGATAATAATTATAAATAGATAAGCAAGATGAAACAAGATACAACAAAATAGCGGCAGAGTCCATGCAACATGAAGGCCTTGAACCCTAACAAAGTATTATCACACAAACACTACTATCAAAGGACTTATGAGCAACCTGCCTACCATAAATAATCTTCCCTTTTTTCTGCTTGCCTACAAAATACGCACAAATTCTTTTAATGGTGCACAAATTCAAAAATCAACCGCTGATTACTTACTAGCCCGACAGAAATTTCAATTTTCAGCTTCTTCTAAAGCGCGAAAAATGACATCCTCAAATGAAAGTGCAACTGCATTTTCTAAGACGAAGACACACACATCATCGACTCGCAAATTATTATGCCTTCAAAATTAAAACATTCATTTTGTTATACAAGTTAATTACAACAAATTTTCAGGATTTGTTTTATAGAAAAATTAGCTTACCATATATAACTTTGATTGATATAAGAGGGTTGCATGGCAAGCCAGAAAGAAGGGTTTTCAGATTTGAAAGCAATAGCTTTCTCAAGAGCCATAGCCTTTCCTCTTGAACCCAATTTTCCTGCAAATCCTACTATATTGCTACCCCTTACAAGCCATTGTTTTCCACAAGCAATTGTTTTCCACAAGCAATTGTTTTTCACAAGCACTGCATCTTTCACTAAAACTTATTCTTTGAACTTCTAGAATTTTAGATTTTTAACTTGTCCACTTTAGAAGAGAGAGACCCATCCCTTGGAAAAAAAAAAGTACTAACCCTTCCTCACCCCCGCCTTCGTATCTGAAGAGTACACAGTTTCCCTTATCAAGAGAGTAAAACTTTGAGAGCTTTGTCCAATATTTGTCAAGCCAAACCTCACCATTCCTTGTTTTTGTCACCTCTAATTCCCATTCTTCACCACTTGGAAGCTCAACGTGTATCGAATTTAATAGATCTTTCCCATATTTTTCCACAAATTTCCGTGGAATTCTCTGTACAAAAAAAAAAATAGCTAGCTCAATCTTCTCCATTATCGATCTTTAAACCATATATATATATATATATATATATATATATATATAAATTAAACCGGAAGGCTCAAATTAATGGTTGGATTCTTTAAAACCCCAAAATGTGAAATTATTGTTTTGATAATTCAAAGTCGAGGCCGGGAGTTACTCATACAAATTCCATATACATACAAAAGTACCCACATTACTTTTCTCTATTTTTTTCCTTTAAAAAAATAAAATACATAATATAGAAAATTAAAATCCTTAATCACATTTGACATATAAAGATTAAAGAAAAAGAAAATGTGCACTTACAAGTTTTGTGTACTTAGAATTGTTAGCTGCAATGAATTTGAGGAATTTGGGAGTTTGTTGGAGAAATGTTTTGGAGGGAAGCCATTGTAAGTGAGTTGTTAGAGAATTCTTCTTGAAGAGAAGCCAAATGAGTATATTTTTAGAAGAAGACAATTTTTAATTCAATCAATTTTTGAAAAGAGCAATGACCATATAATTAAGGTACTCTCATCTTTACAACTTCCCATAGTTAACCAAAATTTAAATGTCTTTAACCCAATGACCAATTACCATTTTGTAGAGGCAATTATGATTTCAAGAGAATTAATAACTTGAACTCTCAAAAATTGATAGGACTGTTTCAAAAAAAAAAAAAATTCAAAACCAATGAAACCCATTTTGAAATTCTTTGGAGCGAGTTTCTTTAGTATTTTTTAGGAGCCACACCAATTCTCACAAATTGTTTCTTTCTCTCTTTAACAAAATTTCGAGAGAAATTAGAAGAGAAGCCATTGTATGTGAGTTGTTAGAGAATTCTTCTTGAAGAGAAGCCAAACGAGTATATATTTTTAAAATAAGACAATTTTTAATTCATTCAATTTTTGAAAGGAGCAATGATGATATAATTAAGGTACTCTCATCTTTACAACTTCCCATAATTAACCAAAATTTAAATGTCATTAACCCAATAACCAATTACCGTTTTGTAGAGGAAATTATGATTTCAAGAGAATTAATAACTTGACCCCTCAAAAATTGATTGGACTGTTTCAAAAAAAAAACACTTGAACTCTCGAAAAGAAAAAAAATTCGAAACCAATTAAACCCATTTTGAAATTCTTTGGAGCGAGTTTCGTTAGTATTTTTTAGGAGCCACGCCAATTCTCACAAATTTTTTCTTTCTCTCTTTAACAAAATTTCGAGAGAAATTAATTTGAACATGCTTCGTAAAATATATAGAAATATTTTGTTTTAAGTTTAGATTTGAATAATGAAATTGTGGTGATTTTGTTTTTGAAATTTTGAAATTTTTTAAAGACAGCCCAGTGCCTTCCATGAATCCAGGCCTTCTAGATGGAGGAAGAAGATGAGCTCAGATGGAGGAAGAAGACGAAATGACTATGTCATTTTTAATTTTTTAAATATTTTCTCTCGCCTTAGGAAATTATAATTAATTGATAAATTTTAAAATATAAATTATGGTTAACTTAAAACACACATGGTAAGATTTTAATGGAGTGGTGAGCAAAATATATTGCTCACTAGGTGGGGAGCAAAAACGCTTCTGATCGAAATTAATTGGAACATATATACTCGTTAAAATTTATTGGATTGGATAAATGATATTTACTTAATATGATTTCGTTATAATGATTCAAGAAAAAATAAGATGATTTTAGTTGAAAGTATTTAAAAATACAAGAACGCAGCTGAAAAATAAGGAATACAACGTTCTCTCATTAAATGACCCAACTTCATGCTAAAAAACAGATAAAAAATTTAGTTACACTTTTAACAAGGTAAACCCTTTATTTTTTACTCTCCCTTTTTCGTTAGGATTCCATTTCTTTCCTATTCTGAATTTTTTTTTACAAAACTTTCCTATTTTGATTTGGGAAGTATTAGTTTACAGTTTTTCCTTGCTTCTTCGGGAATCCTTCGTTTATTTGGAAGGAAATTAGGCTACATCGTTACACTACTATAAATATAAGTCTTTTTATTCTCAATGAACTCACCTTCGATTTCCTTGACTTCACTTTTTTCAACGTCTTGAATTAGATATCATTGCTTTATGTTTTATCTGAATTCAATAACATTGATGTCAGGTTCAACAACACCAAAAACTAAAGGAACTATGTTAATGCGACCAGAGGATGTGCCATGTCCGTCAGCCCCCAAAAAGCCTCAACCTCCTAATAATAATGGAGCTGGCTCTAAGAATTCTTCTGCCCCAGTAATGAATTTGGATGCAGTTTTCAGACGAAGTTAAGATGCGGGAAGTTAACAAGCAGTAATAGGGGGTACGTACCAAGAAAAATGTTTAGTTGGAGTTCAGATATATTAATTAGGATTTAGATGTTTTAATTTGCTTTTTTCTTATGGAATTATAGTTGAACGAAGTTAATTAATAGTTATCAATAAAAATTTGTTTCCTCCGTATTTGTTTAGTAAGGGATTTCATTTATAGTGCGTATATGCCTCTTTTTTATGTATACTTACTAAATTTGCATATAATATGCGTACATACATATTTTTTTTATAAAATAATTTTATTTTCTATATATATATTTTTTTAATTTGCTAAAATATACAAATTTTTTAAATAAAAAATACTTTACAAGTACTTTCATTTCACACATCAATTTAGATTTTTATGTCAATTCCATTAGCTTTTCCGTTAAATCTAAAAACAAGAAAATAATTATAAATAGATAAGCAAGATGAAACAAGATACAACAAAATAGCGGCAGAGTCCATGCAACATGAAGGCCTTGAACCCTAACAAAGCATTATAACACAAACACTACTATCAAAGGCCTTCTGTGCAACCTGCCCACCATAACTAATCTTCCCTTCTTTTCTGCTTGCCTACAAAATACGCACAAATTCTTTTAATGGTGCACAAATTCAAAAATCAACCGCTGATTACTTACTAGCCCGACAGAAATTTCAATTTTCAGCTTCTTCTAAAGCGCGAAAAATGACATCCTCAAATGAAAGTGCAACTGCATTTTCTAAGACGAAGACACACATCATCGACTCGCAAATTATTATCCCTCAGAAATTGCAACCAACCATACTGGAAATGGGGGCCTGATGTACTGCTTCCATTTCTGAATTTAATACACCAAGTTCCACCATTCGGACCCCGAAGAATGGCACTACCATCCGTAGGCTTCTTACTCAGATGTCTCCTAACAAACTCGGTGGGCAAAGCCTTCAAAATTAAAACATTCATTTTGTTATACAAGTTAATTACAACAAATTTTCAGGATTTGTTTTATAGAAAAATTAGCTTACCATATATAACTTTGATTGATATAGGAGGGTTGCATGGCAAGCCAGAAAGAAGGGTTTTCAGATTTGAAAGCAATAGCTTTCTCAAGAGCCATAGCCTTTCCTCTTGAACTTGACGGTGACATGTTCATGCTTTTAACACCAACTTTTATCTTCCATTTCGACAGACCTAATGCTGATTTTTCACCTGATTTAATACAACTTGTGTTGATCTTCTGGTGTGGCTGAGGACAAGGTGGGAACCAAGAAATTTCTCTTGGTTTCTCTTGGCATGGTGGAAAATCATCCAAGATTTCCACAGAGTTGTCGTATTCATCGTCATCATCATATTCATTATCTGTTTTCCACGCAAATGTTAACAACAAAGGCTACCTGGAGACGATGAGGGGATGAGGCAATAATTGGCAGCAGCTTCTGGAGCACCACGGTAAAAAAAAATA
The DNA here is from genome assembly GCA_037349345.1 of Oemleria cerasiformis. NCBI lineage: Eukaryota > Viridiplantae > Streptophyta > Magnoliopsida > Rosales > Rosaceae > Oemleria > Oemleria cerasiformis. Next base: position 6,264,312 of record JAZGTL010000012.1, on the reverse strand, counting down.
TTCGAAATCTATATAACCCATTTTGAAATTCCTTTGAGCCAATTCGATTAGAATTTTTTACGAGCTACACCAAGCTTTACAAATTGTTTCTTTCTCTCTTTAACAAAATTTCGAGAGAAATTAATGGGAACATGCTTCATAAAATATATTGAAATATTGTATTGGATTGGATCAATGATATTTACTTGAGACGATTTAGTTGGTCATAATTGATATATGAAAAAATTAATGAGATGACTTAGTTGAAAGTATTTAGAAACACATTAAGAACGCAAAACAATAAGAAATACAACTTCCTAATAATAATGGAGCTGACTCTAAGAAGTCTTATGCCCTAGTAATGAATTTGGATGCAGTTTTCAGAAAAAGTTAAGATGCGAGAAGTGAACAAGTAGTATTAGAGGGGACGTACCACGAAAAAACGTTGAGTTGGAGTTCAGATATATTAATTAGGATTTAGGTTTCTTAATTTGTTTTTTTCTTATGGAATTATTGTTGAGTGCACTTAATTAATTATTTGTTATAAAAAAATATTTGTTTTCTTCCTGTTTTTTGTTCACTACCTCATTAAATAGCTGCCATGTGTCTATTATCGAAACTATAAATAGCATTTTATTTATTTATTTATATACAAGGATTAGGGTTTAACAATCACAATCATCATTATTTATTTATATACAAGGATTAGCATTTTATTTATTTATTTACCTCCCCACCACATTAACAATCATCATTCTCACCGTCTTGGAAAAAGGTGGTCTTCATCTGCATCGGTCATTTTTTCGATAAGCTCTCGAAAGATGAAATAACCTACAACAAGATAGGCGCAGAGTCCATAGAAAATGAAGGCCTACAACCCTACCAAAACTTAAATGTCATTAATTAGGTTTACTTTATTTGGCATTAAAACTACCCAATAACCAATTAGCATTAGCATTTTGCAAAGGTAATTATGATTTCCAGAGAATTATTTACTTGAACTCCCAAAAAAAAAAAAATCGAAACATATAAAACCCATTTTGAAATTCTCATTCGTATTTTTTACGAGCCACATCAAATTTCACAAATTGTTTCTTTTTCTCTTTGACAAAATTTCAAGAGAAATTAATTAATTAATTGAAACATGCTTCGTAATATATATATATATATATATACATACCGTACTGGATTGGAATCATTGGATCAATGATATTTACATGACATGGATTGGAATAATTGGATCAATGATATTTACATGACATGGATTGGAATCATTGGATCATTGATATTTAAATGACATGATTTAGTCGATCATAATATATTCATGAAAAAATAAAATGATTTTAGTTGAAAGTATTTAAAAAAACACAAGAACGCAGCTGAAAAACAAGAAATACAACTTTATCTCTTTAAATGACTCATTTTCAACCTCAAAAAATATAAAAAAAAAAATATTATTTACACTTTTCGTAAGGTTAGCCCTTTTTTTTTCTACATTTCTCATTAGGATTCCATTTTTTTCCAATTCTTATCTTTCTTTTTTTTTTTGCAAAACTTTCCTATTCTGATTTGGAAAGTATTAGCTTTCAGTTATCCTTGCTTGTTTGGGATTCCTTCGTTTATTTGGCAGGAAATTAGGCTATATAAGTCTTTGTATTCTCAATGAACTCACCTTCAATCTCCCTCACTTCTTTGTTTTCAACGTCTTGAATTAGATCAGTGCTTTAATTACGTTTACTTTGGCAAAAAAAAATTACATTTAATCTTAATTCAATAACCAAGATGTCAGGTTCAACAACGCCAAAAACTAAATGAACTAAATTAATGTGACTAGAGGATGTGCCATGTCTGCCAGCCTCGAAAAAGCCTCAACCTCCTAATAATAATGGAGATGGCTCCAAGAAGTCTTCTAGACCAGTAATGAGTTTGGATGCAGTTTTCAGACGAAGTTAAGATTTGAAAAGTTAACAAGTAATGAATGACTCAAATAAAATTCGTTAAAAATTCGTTAAAAGATGCATATTTTTTAAATAAAACTATACAGGTATTATGCAAGTACATACATACAATTTACGTAGTTTTCACACAATTTTGAACAATACTCATAAAGCATTTTTAATAACTTATTGAAGAAAATTAATGTATTGAATAAATTAAATTAATAATAATAAATTTTATATAATATTCAAACTTTTTATCGTGTTAGGTGAAAACTTCTATCAAATAATACATGAATGTACTTTTCACCTATTATATTTATGTAATATTTAAATAATTATGTTTAAAATAAGTTTTTAAATTTAAGGGTTTCATTTGTTATACCCTCGTTGTCACCAAATTGCCTGTCAGGATTGTCTGTTTCCGATTTAATTGGGTTAAATTTTGTGCTTTGTTTTTTTTTAATACAAAATTTTGTGCTAAGTTTAGTACGGAGAAGGCTAAACTACAACTTATTATTTTTTAATTTAAAAATATAATATGCTTTCTAATTTTTTTTCCTGCAAATCCTACTATATTGCTACCCCTTACAAGCCATTGTTTTCCACAAGCAATTGTTTTCCACAAGCAATTGTTTTTCACAAGCACTGCATCTTTCACTAAAACTTATTCTTTGAACTTCTAGAATTTTAGATTTTTAACTTGTCCACTTTAGAAGAGAGAGACCCATCCCTTGGAAAAAAAAAAGTACTAACCCTTCCTCACCCCCGCCTTCGTATCTGAAGAGTACACAGTTTCCCTTATCAAGAGAGTAAAACTTTGAGAGCTTTGTCCAATATTTGTCAAGCCAAACCTCACCATTCCTTGTTTTTGTCACCTCTAATTCCCATTCTTCACCACTTGGAAGCTCAACGTGTATCGAATTTAATAGATCTTCCCCATATTTTTCCACAAATTTCTGTGGAATTCTCTGTACAAAAAAAAAATAGCTAGCTCAATCTTCTCCATTATCGATCTTTAAACCATATATATATATATATATAAATTAAACCGGAAGGCTCAAATTAATGGTTGGATTCTTTAAAACCCCAAAATGTGAAATTATTGTTTTGATAATTCAAAGTCCAGGCCGGGAGTTACTAATACAAATTCCATATACATACAAAAGTACCCACATTACTTTTCTCTATTTTTTTCCTTTAAAAAAAATAAAATACATAATATAGAAAATTAAAATCCTTAATCACATTTCACATATAAAGATTAAAGAAAAAGAAAATGTGCACTTACAAGTTTTGTGTACTTAGAATTGTTAGCTGCAATGAATTTGAGGAATTTGGGAGTTTGTTGGAGAAATGTTTTGGAGGGAAGCCATTGTAAGTGAGTTGTTAGAGAATTCTTCTTGAAGATAAGCCAAATGAGTATATTTTTAGAAGAAGACAATTTTTAATTCAATCAATTTTTGAAAAGAGCAATGACCATATAATTAAGGTACTCTCATCTTTACAACTTCCCATAGTTAACCAAAATTTAAATGTCATTAACCCAATGACCAATTACCATTTTGTTGAGGCAATTATGATTTCAAGAGAATTAATAACTTGAACTCTCAAAAATTGATAGGACTGTTTCAAAAAAAAAAAAAAATTCAAAACCAATGAAACCCATTTTGAAATTCTTTGGAGCGAGTTTCTTTAGTATTTTTTAGGAGCCATACCAATTCTCACAAATTGTTTCTTTCTCTCTTTAACAAAATTTCGAGAGAAATTAATTTGAACATGCTTTGTAAAATATATAGAAATACTTTGTTTTAAGTTTAGATTTGAATAATGAAATTGTGGTGGTTTTTTTTCTTCTGAAATTTTGAAATTTTTTAAAGACAGTCCAGGGCCTTTCATGAATCCATGCCTTCTAGAAGGAGGAAGAAGATGAGCTCAGATGGAGGAGGAAGACGAAGTGGTTGTTTCATTTTTAATTTTTTAAATATTTTCTCTCTCCTCAAAAAATTATAATTAATTGATAAATTTTAAAATATTAATTATGGTTTACTTAAAACACACATGGTAATATTTTAATGGAGTAGTGAGCAAAATATATTGCTCACTAGGTGGGGAGCAAAAATGCTTCTGATCGAAATTAATTGGAACATATATATACTTGTTAAAATATATTGGATTGGATCAATGATATTTACTTAATATGATTTCGTTATAATGATTCACGAAAAAATGAGATGGTTTTAGTTGAAAGTATTTAAAAACACAAGAACGCAGCTGAAAAATAAGAAATACGACGTTCTCTCATTAAATGACCAAACTTCATGCTCAAAAACAGATAAAACATTTAGTTACACTTTTAACAAGGTTAACCCTTTTTTTTTTTACTCTCCCTTTTTCGTTAGGATTCCATTTCTTTCCTATTCTGAATTTTTTTTTTGCAAAACTTTCCTATTTTGATTTGGGAAGCATTAGTTTTCAGTTTTTCCTTGCTTCTTTGGGAATCCTTCGTTTATTTGGAAGGAAATTAGGCTACATCGTCACACTACTATAAATATAAGTCTTTTTATTCTCAATGAACTCACCTTCGACAACACCAAAAACTAAAGGAACTATGTTAATGCGACTAGAGGATGTGCCATGTCCGCCAGCCACGAAAAAGCCTCAACCTCCTAATAATAATGGAGCTAGCTCTAAGAAGTCTTATGCCCCAGTAATGAATTTGGATGCAATTTTCAGATGAAGTTAAGATGCGAGAAGTTAACAAGTTGAAATAGGGGGACGTACGAAGAAAAATGTTGAGTTGGAGTTCAGATATATTAATTAGGATTTAGGTGTTTTGTTTTTGCTTTTTTCTTGTGGAATTATAGTTGAGAGCAGTTAAATAATAGTTATCAATAAAAATTTGTTTCCTTCGTATTTTTTTAGTAAGGGATTTCAGTTATAGTGCGTATATGCCTCTTTTTTATGTATACTTACTAAATTAGCTTACCATAAATTAGCTTACCATATATAACTAAATTAGCTATAGCCTTTCCTCTTGAACTTGACGTTGACATGTTCATGCTTTTAACACCATCTTTCATCTTTCGACAGACCTAATGCCGATTTTTCACCTGATTTTCCAACATCAACAATAAGCAAGAACATATATATATATATATATATATATATAATCATTCGCCAGGAACGACACATGAAGGCAATTCCTCCAATATTTCAACACATTCATCATTATCAGCTTCTCCATTGTTTTCTTCCATCTCAGGAAATGTTATTCTTGGATATTCGATCTCTGTGACGTTTCTATCAAATATGGAAACATAGAATTTGGAGTTGCCTTCATATATGAAGAGTACACATTTTCCCTTACCAAGAGAGTAAAACTCATAAACCTTTGTCTAATCTTTGTCAAACCAAACCTCTCCATTCCATGTGTTTGTCACCTCTAATTCCCATTTTGCACCACTTGGAAGCTCATTCATTTTGTTATATAAGTTAATTACAACAAATTTTCAGGATTTGTTTTATAGAAAAATTAGCTTACCATATATAACTTTGATTGATATAGGAGGGTTGCATGGCAAGCCAGAAAGAAGGGTTTTCAGATTTGAAAGCAATAGCTTTCTCAAGAGCCATAGCCTTTCCTCTTGAACTTGACGTTGACATGTTCATGCTTTTAACACTATCTTTCATCTTTCGACAGACCTAATGCCGATTTTTCACCTGATTTTCCATCATCAACAATATATATAATCATTCGCCAGAAACGAAACACGAAAGTACGAAAAGAGTATTACATACTTTGCATTTCTTTGCGTTCTGCTTTAATACAACTTGTGTTGATCTTCTGGTGTGGCTGAGGACATGGTGGGAACCAAAAAATTTCCCTTGGTTTCTCTTGGCAAGGTTGAAAATCATCCAAGATTTCCACCGAGTCGTCGTCTTCATCATCATCATCATCTTCATAATCTGTTTTCCGTTTACTTCAACAATAAACAAATTATCAAATGTTCACAACAAAGGCTACCCTGGAGACGACAAGGGGATAAGGCAATAATTGGCATCACCACGGTAAAACACTACTTCGAATGAAAGCTTCATGTCATTTATCAAAACAAACACACAAACATCGACCAAGTACCATGGAGGAATCGCGCTTTTGATTTCACATATGAGAATTTAACTAACCACGATCCTCCTCCATTCGAAACCTTAAGGATCACATTACTAGCATGCTCCTTTATATGCCCCTTTACAAACTTGCTCCTTTATATGCCCCTTTACAAACTTGCTCGGAAAATACTTCAACACCAAACAAATTATTAACGTAAGAACATATCCGAAAACGACAGATAATTAATTAAGTTAAATATTATTATGTGTAGAAATTAAGCTTACTAATTGCCTTAAGTAAGAAGGTTGCAGTGCAATTTTAAAGTGAGGCTTTGCAGATTTGAAACCATGAGCTCTTTCAAGAGCTATAGCTTTCTCATTTTCAGTCAATGTTCTTCTGTTTTTCTTTTGAGGTCGACATGGCAAATCCTCCAATATTTCAACACATTCATCATCATCAGATTCTTCATTGTTTTCTTCCATCTCAGGAAATGTTATTCTTGGATATTCGATCTCTGTGGAGCTTCTATCAAATATGGAAACGTAGAATTTGGAGTTTCCTTCATATCTGAAGAGTACACATGTAGTTTCCCATATCAAGAGAGAAACTCATAAAACTTTGTCTAAACTTTGCACCACTTGGAAGCTCAAAGTGTGTCGGATTTGATAGACCTTCCCCATATTTTCGACAAATTTCTGTGGAATTCTCTGTACAAAAACAAAAATATTACGTCAAAAGTAGCTAGCTGCTCAATCTTTTCCATTATCTTTATATATTAAACTTGAAGGCTCTAATGGTGGAATTTTTTAACACCCAAAAATTTCAAATGATACACAACTTCATCAAAAGTTAATATGTTTTGATACAACAATACAACAATTATTAAGATGCAAAAATGTTTAAGAGTTTTATAGTAATTTAAAAAATGTAAAATCTACAAAAAAGAAAAGAACGAAAAAATTCACATGTGCAGGCCGGCAATTACTCCCACAAATTCCATATACATAAGAAAGTACCCACATTACTTTTCTTTACTTTGCATTTAAAAAAAAATACAAAATATAAAAACTTAAAAACTGTAATCACATTTCACATATAAAGATTAAAGAAAACAAATGTGCACTTACAAGTTTTGTATATATAGAACTGTCAGATGCAATGAATTTGAGGAATTGGGGAGTTTTTGAAGAAATTTTTTTGAAGAGAGGCCATTGTAAGTGAGTAGTAAATGAAACTAAAGCTTGGAGAACTAACTTGTTGTATTTATATGGAGCAAATAAAGGTGTAGGAATTTTTTTGAAGAGAAGCTATTGTATTTGTAGGTGAGTACGTAGTAAATAGGAATTGCGATGATGGCTCTGCCAAGTGCCAACCCAAAGCTTCAAGTTAAATGGTTTATACATTTCCAATGTCTTTGATTCGAAACACGAAATTGACATTTGACTTGTGGCCAGGTTAAGGCTGAAATGCCTCTGTGAATCTTCCCGACCTCCGACGCTGATTAGTCATTGGTTGAAAATTTTGAGATATTGCGTATCAATAACAAAAAAAATATATATATTAATTCAATCTTTTTTTTTAAAGAACAATAACGATGTAAGATACTCTCACCTCTTCATAACTTTTCATAACCAAAACTTAAATGTCAGTAGGTTTGCTTTATGGGAGCATTTTTGCTCACAACTTCATTCTTACAATGAAATCTGGTTTTTAACTTAACAACAGTTAAGTATTGCGTTAAATGAATTTTTAAATGTTAAAATTTAATAAAACTTACAATTAGATCTAATTAAAAATACAATAACTCAAGCAACCACTTCGTCTTCTCCTCTGCTCTTCGAAGTCAACGGCGAAGATCGCCATCGACGCCGGCGAAGCTCGCTTCAACTGTTTGGTGCTCCTCGTAAACCACATATCAAAGAAGGCCATCATTCCTTATATTTTTTCTCCCTCCTGTCCCTTTCTCTCTCTTTGAACTTGATAAATTTTATTTCAATCCAGTAATTGAACATAAACATGCTTCAAATCTCATATTGATAATTTTAGTGATTGTGTATTTTGCAAAGAATTGATCTTTATAAAAAATTCAAGCGAGTGGCACGTTGCAGCCCTAGAATGGTGCCTCTTGAGGGACTAGTGGACGCACCATTATGGTGTTACAATGTGTCACAATCTTTCAAATGTTTTTTTCAAAATTTCCTTAAAAATTCATAATAAATACATAAAATATCCCAAAAAATATTCCGAAAATTTCTTGGAACTCGTTATGACATTTCCTTCGATCCAAATAAAGTGTTAAATTGATGTTACAATTTTAAATTGAAAATTGACTTTTAATTGTTGGGCAGCACCAATGTTGATTAAAATTTTTCTATCAATAACAAGTTTAATATGGGAATATATATAATTTATATATATATATATATATATATATATATATATATATATGCGGGTGACTTGGAATTAAAAGAGTCCCAATATTGATTTATGTTTTTATCAAAACGGTGAGGTTTGTCTTAATAATAGAAGAAGATATCATCTTCTTTTTCTAATTCCTCGTATCCACCTTCCTCATCCCCGCCGGATCAAGCCTTCTCCCTTCCGCAAACCCCCTTTCTAATTTTATTTTTCCAAGTAATTGATGAGAGGGAAAAAATTAAAGAAACCTAGCTCTTTTTCGCTCGTCCCAAACCCCAAGCCATGGAGCCAAAGCTCGTTCCAGAAAAACTTAGTGGATTGGGAGGCGCAACGGTCAACGACAGGCTTTGGTGGATATAAAGGCACCCCGATTGGATGTCAGTCCCGTTATTTAGATAAAAGTTTGAATGGGGAAGCTTCAAACAAGGTACACAATACGGTTCTCAATTTCTAAAAATATACCATGGAAGAAAAACTTGTTTATGAGATACTATATTATTGGAAAATATTTTCTTTCACCATATAGCAAATCATAATTGCAAAGTCTGAAATTTTAATTTCCCCCTTTCAGAAAAAAGAAAAGGAAAAGAAGGGGGAACGCCAAAATTTTAATTTCCCGCCATCTAACTCTCCCTATTCCTTATTTATTAAGCTCTCCCCATTTGATCTTCACATGCTCAAATCAGTTCAGAAGCCGTAACCAGGAAAAGAGCCCACGCAACTTCTTCTTTTCTACTTTTTAATCTCTTATCTATCATATACGATGCAATAGTAATAATTTGGTGTTTTAATTTTGTTTTGTCATTGTGTCGTGCAGCAAAGAACAAAAACTTGGGAAAGTTGTCACTTCCCTCATTGATTTCATTACGTTTCAGTGCCTCACTGAAAGTTTTGCATCTGATTTTATATTTGTTGGTTTAGTGGCATTTTCCCCCTTCTTTGTTATGTACTGCCAATGTGAATATTTTTAAGGATTTTTGTTAGATCTGATAACCTATAATTCATTTTTAGGGGCAGATTAACCTATCAGAAGGTATTCATGTTTTTCATTAGATGTAAGCAAGCTTCAGGAATCGAGTCAAAACTAATCTATTTTTAGTCTATTGGCTCTGTTTGAACTGTAATGGTGTCTGGTGTATTATGCTTGACTTTGATGCATATATCCAATTGTGAAATCTTCTTTGATGCAAAACTTTAAGATGAAAAATTTGATGCCTTCTGATTGTCTAGGGTTCTACTTGAAGCTATGAAGTAATTTCAGTTACTATGGGTTATATGATATGTATTTTGTTTAATTTAATTTCAGTTATTATTGCTTACAAGGTAGACATGGCAAGAAGAATTCTCAAGAACCGCAATATTGCATCAAGCAATCAACAACCACGGTCATCTAGAACCTCATCAAACCAACATGAACCATCTCATGAAAATGAACCACAAGAAACCCATGAGACATTTTCAGAGCCTCAAATGTCAAATATACAAGGTACGTAATTTTATAAATCGTAAATGGTACCCATCATCAGTATTTTGTTTTAGTTTTGGGCCTTTGTCTTTTTTTCTAAACTAATGAATATGCGTATGGTAGGCATGTCAAGAAGAATTAGCCAGCATCGCAATAGACCATCAAGTAATGGACAACGACAGTCATCTAGATCCTCTCCAAACCAACCTGAACTCATTCAATCATCTCCTGACAACAAAACAGAACAAACGCAAGAGACATTTTTAGAGTCTCAAATGTCAGATGTACAAAGTAATTTTATATGATTAAATTATCTTTAAATCCGTTGCTTAGATTTATTTTTCAAAATTGTCCATTTCTTGGTGAGTCGTATTTTTCAATTCATTATGTATGTAGAGTCTTTGGTTGATGAATTTGTTGTCTAGGTGATGGAAAGAAAACAAGTAGACGGAAGGCCAAGGGTGAAAAAGGACAGGGCACACGCATGCCAATTGAGTTTTATGATAACAAGTAACAAAATTGATTGTTAATGTCAAAGATGCTTATTGAAATACAATCAAGAGTACAGTAAAGTTCCTATCAAATTTGATGGCCTTATTTTACTTATTAGGTTTATTTTTTAAATTTTCAGGATCATAACCACTGAAGTTTCAAGGAATATAGGTGCACTCTTCAAGCAAGAGATTACAGGACCCTGGATAAACTTTACTGACTACGCCAAGACACATGAGTTGGGTAGATTATTTTATCGTTTCAAAGGATCTAAATTCACTTACACATGCTCTGAGGAAGAACTAAAGCATGCCTTTGAAAGTCATGTCAAAAGAAACTATTCTGACGGGATGTGGAGGCTGAGGACTAGTGTTTTCAACAAGTATAAGTCTATTGGGCAGAGATATGCTAACCGCCCATCAAATGTACTAGATCCTGAAGTTTGGAATAAAATGGTTGATGCATGGTTGGATCCTACTTGGAAGGTAACATTTCGTTTATGAAACAAGCTTACTTAATTCAAGTTTGATTAGCTAGTATATAATTGGTATGTTGACATAAATATAGGTTGACTTGGTTGATTATTTGATGGAAATTTTAATGTCTTGATTTATAAGTGTATCATTTGCCCGTGTTGCTAACTATTCTTATTTTTTTTAATAGAAACAAAGTGATAGAAACACATATAATAGGGATAAATCACAGATTGTGCATAAAACAGGTTCAGTTCCAATGGCAAAGTACCGAAAAGAAGAGGTGATAAATTACAGTTATTAATATTTATTGATTCTGCCTTTTGTTTTGTTGGATGTTCTTGTTTGGAAATCTGATATTAGTTATCTTTTATGAAAGGTTGACAGCTTGATCGAACTGGAACTGAACCTAGTCCGATAGATTCTTTCAGAAAGTTTCATGTAACCAAGGGTAAAAATGGAGAAGGAGAAAATTGGAGAAGTGACAAGGCTAAAGTGCTATATGTATGTTGTTATACTCTGCTTCCCAAGATCATTTTTTCATTGGTGTGATTTTTGTCTAACTGTATAAACAAGTATATATATTTACATATTCGCAATTTTCGTGAAGGAACAAATGGAGAACAAAAAGACTGCTGATGTTGAGGAAAACCTTGAAGTAAGTGATGGGGATATATATGGGTAGGTGATTGTGCCTAGTCATGGTCGCATTCTTGGCTTAGGTGATGGACTCAAAGCCAAAGATGTGTTTCCATCACTTACCAAAAATTGTCATAAGCGTGTGTGCTTAGAGCGTGCCGAAAGCCATGAGGAATTGAAAGAAACGCTAAAAGGCGTCCAAGATCAAGTGTGTACTTTACAAGAAAAACTTGAACTCTTCTTGAATGGACAACATTCTGAAAGCGCAAGGAGATCACCTATGGTACAATTTCCTCTTCATATTCATTTCTTGTTGATTTTAATTTACTCTGCCTGATGTTTAAGCCTTTGACTTGCTGTCATAGTTTCTATTTGAGGAACATGTGGTTTAGTTTAGTGTCTGCACCTATGTATTAAGTTTGCTACGTATTGCTTTTATCTTTGTTTCTGGTCTAGTTGGATTCTAGTTTCCTTTGGTTTGTTACTCCCTGTGAGGCTGTTTCCTTTATGTGTGGATTGGTCTGTCCACTGAGGGACGCCTCTCTATGAGATTGTTCCTCTATGAGGCAGCATCAGCTAGTTTGTGGCTGTTGCTTTCTTTTTTCTTCTTCTTGGCTTTGCCATTTTATATGTTTGAATTGCCCAAAAACAAAAAGGCTCAAGAATTAATAACTAGAATCTGCGGCAAGATTCTATTTACTTATATGCTGTCTTAATTTCGTCCATTAAATATCAATATTACTCTGGTTTATAAGTGTTTGGTTTGCCCGTGGAATATGCTGTCTTAACTTGCTTGGACCTACAGTTTCTATATCACTTACTTGGACTTACAGTTTCTATGAACGAGAACATGGTTTGCATTAGGTTTATGTCGTATTCATATAATTTTCAGTAATGTTGTGCATACCTACTATGTATAATTGCTGCAATTTTTTTCACTTTTGTATTACATGGGTCTTAATATTATTTCTTTTTTATTTTGAGCAGAACAATGTTGAAAGTTCAGAAAATGCAAACACTAATCGTGATGAGTAGAGCGATTATATTGGTGGCAATCAAGTAGATAAACTATTTTCGTCTCAATTAAGAAAACAAACTATTATTTTTTATTTCTATCTTCGTTTGTACATGTTATTTAGTCGTTGTAGTTTCAAATTTTGGAAAATTTCTTTGGATTGTTGATTTTGAATTATTTATGAAGTAAGCAATACTTAATGATTTTAATGTACTATATGGATGTTAAATTTTCATATTTTATTTCTAAATTTTAGCATATTTATGACTAATTTTCTAATTTAAAATATTATTTATTTATATTTGGATGACCATTACTTTCGACAAATTAGAATGACGATGGTTGGGAGGTGGTCGAAAACACAAGTACTCACTTAGCATAAGTGGTTATTTTCGATGCTTCAAGGTGGTCGAAAATCGTAAAAATTTAAACACAAATGATTATTTCGACAGATGAAGATGGTCGAAAAAGAAAAGAAATTTCTCGAAATAAGCGGAAATTTTCGACGCTTCAAGGTAGTCGAAAAGCGTTAGTCTTCTCAGAAAAAATAATTATTTCGACGCCACAATGCGGTCAAAAATATTTAATCTCTAAAGTCAAACTATTATTTTCCATGCCAAAAGCGTCGGATAAAACGTATTTTCGAGGAGAATTGGTTTTTGGAAATAATAGTTGAATTCCATTTACGACAAAGTAGTCAGTTTTTATGAGTACTAATATTCGTCGGAAATGTGTAGTTGTGATGGACAATGACCATCAAAGCAACAATTCCTTGTCGGAAATGTATTTCCGATAGCTAGTGTGTTGTCGTAACCTTGTTATCGGAAAAAAAAGAGTTCATCGCATACAAAACATTTACGATGACTGTAAAACTATTTACGATGGACAAACTATGTCGCAAGAAAAATTTCTCCTCATTTTAAAAAGCTTATTTACGACGGCAACAATACATATCCGACAGTTAGGGATTTTCGGAAATAGAAGAGTTTACAACGGTTCCTCGAAAAACACCTTTTGTGACAAGTGCTTTTACGATAGCCTACGACGGCCAGTTGCCCTCATAAACGCATATTTCCGACGGAAAACAGATAGTTGCGACCACTTTTAGCCGTCGGAAAACGGGGTTTGTTTTTGTAGTGTTAGTGATTGTGTATTTTTCTTGTGATTAATTGCGGATGGTGAAAAAAATCCCAAGTTCATCCACCATAGAAGCCACAAAATCATATCCCTTACCGAAAAGGAGATCTAAGTGTCACAAAAAAAAAAGGAGATCCAAGTGAAAGGTTGGATATCGATCAGTGGGAATGGGAGGCAATGCACATGTTTATAGAAAGAAAGGGGGAGAGGGAAGGGAGAAGAAAAGGAAAAAAAAGGGAGAAAAGGTGGATGTTACTGCCATCGAGATGTTGTTGTCGGCAACGAAGGAAAGCGTGATCAGCGTGCGTGTGGAAGCCATGGCTGATTGGGTGATTGCATTTTTTTATTTGATTTAATTGTAATTTTTATTAGATTTAAATATTTTAAAAAACATTTAATGCAATACTTAACCGTGTGGTGAGCAAAAATGCTCCCTTCCTTTATTTGGCAAACAACCCCAACAACCAATTAGCATTTTGTAGAGGCAATTATATGATTTCAAGAGAATTAATCACTTGAACTAAAAAAAAAAAAAATTATTCGAAATCTATATAACCCATTTTGAAATTGCTTTGAGCCAATTCCGTTAGTATTTTTTACGAGCTACACCAAGCTTTACAAATTGTTTCTTTCTCTCTTTAACAAAATTTCGAGAGAAATTAATGGGAACATGCTTCGTAAAATATATTGAAATATTGTATTGGATTGGATCAATGATATTTACTTGAGACGATTTAGTTGGTCATAATTGATATATGAAGAAATTAATGAGATGACTTAGTTGAAAGTATTTAGAAACACATCAAGAACGCATAACAATAAGAAATACAACTTCCTAATAATAATGGAGATGGCTCTAAGAAGTCTTCTGCCCTAATAATGAAATTGGATGCAGTTTTCAGAAGAAGTTAAGATGCGAGAAGTTAACAAGTAGTATTTGGGGGGACGTACCAAGAAAAAATGTTGAGTTGGAGTTCAGATATATTAATTAGGATTTAGGTTTCTTAATTTGCTTTTTTCTTATGGAATTGTAGTTGAGTGCAGTTAATTAATTGTTATAAAAAAAATATTTGCTTTCTTCCTATTTTTTGCTCCCCACCTCATTAAATAGCTTCTATGTGTCTATTAACACAACTATAAATAGCATTTTATTTATTTATTTATATACAATGATATTTGGGGAGGGGATTACATTATATAAATATTGAGTATGACCTCATACCGACGAGAGTCAAACCCGAGACCTCCCACATAACATGTTGAGAGAAATACCACTAAGTCATAACACTAAGTAGCATAAATAACAATTTTAAAATTAATTAACTTTTTAGAATTTCAAGAAGAGAGAAAATAATTAAATATAATAAAAAGGGTAAAATTAAATTTCATAACCCAGTAGGTTCATTTTCCTCTAAATATGGTAACCATGGCAGCTGGAAAAAAAACAATCTACTGTAATAAAAAAATAGCTTCGATCGACCATGCTACTGTAATAAAAAATAGGATAAATTACATGAAAGTACCCAAACTATAGTGGTCATTTCAAGTTCATACCCCAAGTACGAAAATTTTCATCTGAGTACCCAAACTATCAAAACGCTACATCTACGTACCCTCCGTTAGTCAATCTGTTAGTCAAACCGTTAATTATTGAGTTGTCATTTTTTGATCAACTGTTTGTGCTGAGTTGGAGTCCATGTGGATAAAAAATAATTAAAAATTAAATATTTTATTAAGAATAATTAATAAAATTTTAAAATAAATTATAAAATAAAATTATTAAAAAGAAATTTGCAATGCAAAATGAAAATAAAAAAACTGACCATTAGAAAGAAAACAAAAGTGGTTAAAAAGCTCAACGCCCTTCTAGATTAGAATGATGAGAGAGAGATAGAAAGTGGCAGACACTCTGCAGACTTAAGCATGAAGAAATGATCCAGCCTTCACCTTCATCTCCCTCTTCTTCATCGTCGATATCGTCGTCGCCGCCAATGATTTTGATCGACAAAGCCATAACTCTTATTCTCGGCCTTCCAAACGGCGTCGCGGCCTTGGTCTTATCTTTCATTCCGCACTCTCACCAGGCCCGCCGTAAACCCACCAGAAAAACATGGAGATTCTTCCTCTCCTCCAAAACCCTAATTTCTCTCCGGCAAGCCCATCAGAACCTCTCTAACGTCCTCTGCATATTCCCTCAAGACCCCTCTGTAGCCTTCCCTTACCTCTTCGACCCTCAATCCCCAGCCTGGTGCCCCCTTCCTCCCATGCCTTGCAATCCTCACGTCTATGGACTCTGCAACTTCACTTCCCTTACCATTGGGCTCCATCTCTACGTCATCGGTGGCTAGCTCTTTGATACTCGCTCATTCCCGATCGACTGTCCCTCTCCGTCCTCTACCGTCTTCCGATTCGACTTCAACACTGCCTCGTGGGACTACCTTGCTCCGATGCTCACGCCATGTGGAAGCTTCGCATGTGTCGTGGTACCCAACTCCAGTGAGATTCTAGTTGTTGGCGGTGGCTCGCGGCACACGATGTTCAACGCCGCTGGAAGTCAAATGAGCTTGGTGGAGCAATATGATATTGATATAAATGAATGGGCTGCGATGGACGGGTTGCCGAGCTTTAGGGCCGGGTGCACAAGATTCTTTGTAGGAGAGGGGGAGGAGAAGGAGTTCTGGGTGATAGGCGGGTACGGGGAACCGAGGACGATATCAGGAGTGTTTCTGGTGGACGAGTATTATAGAGACGTCGTGGTAATGCAATTGAAGAATGGGAATATTGGTGCCCAGTGGAGGGAGATTAGGGATATGTGGGAAGAAGGGGACACTACAAGAAAATCGTTGTTGCCCGATAATGACAGTCTTGCTGGGTAAAATCAGGTTGCCTGACGGACAAGCATACTCGATGGGCAACCTGTTGGTTGGAAGAGCATGTCGTTGGCGCGCAAAATTGGAAGTTGTTACCCGACGATTTGTACCCCCCGTCGGGTAACATTATATACAACGACGAATAATCATCGTCGGGTAACATGGGGCGTTGACTCTATGTTGCCCGACGAATCATTAAAGATTGCTCTGCGAGTGTGGTTCGTCGAGCAAAAGTCTAAACACACTAAATACCCGAGACTCTCTGTTTTCTTTTTCTTCTTCTTCCTCCTCTCTGCTTCATCCGTTCTCTCTACTCTCTCTCTCCCTCTCCACTCACCCACTCTCTTTCTCTACCTAATATTATCATCTCATCACCATTTTCACTACCAATCAAATCCTTTTTCTCTATCAATCACCAAATATCAAATATTAAGGATTGAAATTTTTTTTTTTTTTTTTTAGTTTTGAAATTTTGATTTTTGATTAGGAATTAATTATGCTTTGTGTTGTAGGAATTTTGTGGTTGAGTTGAAGGAATACTTATAAAACGGTATGTGTGTTTACCTCTCAATTTAATTTTGTTAAGAATGTTGGATATAATTATGTTAGGAAATTTTGTATTTATTGTGGAAAATGTGTAGAAATTGTTTAGAATTTGTGGAAATTAAAAAATTTGTTAGAAGAATTACGGGGCGTAAAACAAAAAAATATGCTAATTAGGGTTGGGCATACTATACTTAATTAACCCGCCATTAACGATAAATAATGAAAACATTACTACATAACGAAAGTATGATACTTTTTCACATGTTGAAATAAAGAATAAAACTTACATAATTAAAAATAGTAAAGGAGCAATACTAAACCTCCGAAAACTTCAGGAGAAAAAGAGGCATTCACCTATTACAGGGATGGTGCGATTTGATTATTTTTTTTTTACCGCCCTCGGTCTTAAGAGAAAGACCATATTTTAGGAAATTAGAAAATATGTTTGGAAATTAGAAAATATGTTAGGAAATTAGGGAAATAGAAAATATGTTAGGAAATTATGAAATTAGAAAATATTTTAGGAAAATAGGAAGTAAAAAATATGTAATATTAAAATTCAAAATTATGTTTGCAAATTAGGAAATATGTTAGGAAAATAGGGAAATAGAAAATATGTTAGGAAATTAGAAAATATTTTGGGAAAATATGAAAATAAAAAATATGTAATGAAATTATTGAAATTAGAAAATATGTTAGGAAAATAGGGAAATAGAAAATATGTACGGAAATTATAAAACTGTAAACTTTGTTTTAGGCATAATTAATATATGTTTGTATTTATGAATTTGTTGTTATATTTTTTGTAAAACGCTTTATTTAGTTTCGAATGAGTGAAATACGTTCATATTTCATAACCATTTATGCGAAGTTAATCGAGTACATTAACTTCGTATATAAAATTCAATGAAAAACCTTAGATCTGTTTGAGAGTCAGTGAATCAAATTGATTGACCGACTCTTGAATTGTCCATTTATTCAGACAGTTTGGGGGTGAGCAACTATGTGTTGTGTAGTTGGCGGTCTATGAGGTTAGGTTTCGATTATGGGAAATTCGGTTTGTATCCCCTCAATGTTCTCCAAATGCATACTAGATATTTGTTTATAATATCTACGTCGTGTATTTGGGGAACTGTAGGGAGATGCTGCCGAAATTTCCCTTGATCGAAACTTATCCTCGTAGGTCGTAAACTACACAGCACAGAACATGCACTCTCGAATGGGATAGGGCCAAATCACCAGAGGCATAAGGAGAAGAGCTGCTTTTGATTTTAACTTGTTCTATTTACGAGATAATGTTAACTGAATTACTTACGTTGACTCTATGTTGTGAAAGCATGCACAATGGACAGAGGGTGAATGCAAATGTTTGATAAATCTTCTGATCAGTATTTGGATGGGATCGACAGCTTCATTGCCTTTGCACGTAGTCATTACAGTGATACAAGACGTATCAGGTGTCTGTGCCGTAAATGTAACAACTGCATTTGGATGCCGTTGAATGAGGTCCAAACTCATCTGGAATGGAATGGGATCGTTCACAACTACACTAATTGGATCTATCACGGTGAAGAAATCTTTTCCGCATCGACATCTTAGGTTCCCGGGACCCATCAGGACGAAAGTGGTTTGGATCGGCGATGTGGTAATGATCAAGTCGTTGAGTTATTAACCGATGATTTTCCTCCCGCATCAGATGGTATGGAAGATGACGCGCCAAGGTTGCAACCCGAAGATTCTGAGCTCCATTACGAGAGATTGTTGAAAGAAGCTCAGCGTGAATTGTACCTCGGTTGTAAATCATTTTCGGTTCTAGGGGCAATTGTGGAGTTGATGCACATGAAAGTTGAGTATAATCAAACGAACAAGCATTTTGATCACATGATGGACATCATCATCTGAATGCTCCTTGAAGACAACTGTCTGCCAAAAGATCATTACAGCTCGAAGAAGTTGTTGAAGGGCCTTGAGTTAGGGTATATCAAGATCCATGCATGCAAGAACAACTGTGCATTGTTTTACGGTGAATTCGTGCAACTTGACAAATGTCCCGTGTGCAATGAGCCTAGGTTTCAAAAGAACAAGATTCCTAACATGGAGTTGCGTTATTTTCCACTGAAGCCAAGGTTACAAAGATTCTACATGTCGTCCCACACAGCCCGTGATATGAGGTGGCATAAGGATGAACGCATTGATGATGATGTACTAAGGCATCCGGCCGATGGAGAGGCTTGGAAGGAATTTGTTAAAATGTATCCCGACTTTGTTGCGGAGCCAAGAAATGTTAGATTAGGGCTCGCTATTGACGGGTTTAATCCGTTTGGGAGTTTTACAAAGCCCTATAGCACTTGGCCGGTGGTTGTGGTTCCGTATAACTTGCCTCCTTGGAGATGCATGAAGAAAGAATTCACAATCCTCAGTGCTTTGATATCGGGGCCCAAATCACCGAGTAATTCCATCGATGTGTATTTGCGGCCGTTGATTGACGAGCTCATGGATCTGTGGGAAAATGGTGTCCGAACATACGACAAGTGCAGTGGAGAAAGGTTCACCTTATGAGTGGCTGTAATGTGGACAATTAATGATTTTCCTACTTATAGTATGTTGTCGGGATGGAGCACCAAGGGCTATCTTGCTTGCCCGACATGTGGACCAGACACAACGTCCTTTTGGCATGCATCTAAGGTTTGCTATTTGGGTGCGAGAAGGTTTATGCCCTGGGATCATCGATGGCGAATGCAATCTGACTCATTTGATGGTAAACCAGATTTAAGTGGTCGACCAAGGGAGAGGTCCGGTGATGAGATATTATCCAAACTGAATAGTATACATGACTTCGTCTCCCGACGATAGAAACCAGCTGAACATGAAAATTGGACGAAAAAAAGCATATTCTTTCGGTTGCCATATTGGTCGAAGTTGAAAATCAGACACATCGCCGATCCTATGCACATCGAGAAGAATGTTGCTGAGAGTGTTGTGGGAACGACTTTACCCATTGAAGGCAAGTCAAAGGACACAAAAAAGACTCGTCTGGGCATGAAAAAAATGGGGATTCGGCCTAATTTGTGGCCAAAAGTCGTCAATGGCAAATACAACATGGCTCATCCAAGTTATACATTTACGCCGGAGAATAAGAAAAAATTCCTAAAGTGGTTGTAGAGTGTGAAATTTCCCGATGGATACACCGGCAACTTATCCCGAAATGTTAGCACAGACGGTGGGACCATTTCTGGTATGAAGAGCCATGACTATCATGTTTTTCTACAACGACTTATTCCGATTGGTATTCGACCCTTCTTGGAGGCTGGTGTTGTTGAGACGATAGTTTATTTGTCTAAACTCTTCCAGATACTTTGTGCCAGGTCGTTGGTTAAGGCGGACCTTCAAGCAATTAATGAGGATATTGTGTACATCATGTGCCAGCTTGAGCAAATATATCCACCTGCATTCTTTGATGTAATGGTGCACCCACTAATACATCTGCCGTATGAGGAAAAGCTAGGTGGCCCGGTGCATTATCGTTGGATGTACCCAATCGAGAGATATAACTTATCCCTGCTATTAGATAATATTTCCTTACTATCATGTATATATGTGAATCTTAATGTAAATTTCCTTGCAAAATGTTAGGTACGTACAACCGGTATGTTCAGAACAAGACACTTCCCGAAGTCTCTATAGCCCAGGCGTACATTGCAAAGGAGGCACTGACATTTTGTGCAATGTACCTTCGAAATGTTGAAACTGCCTTTAATAGGGCGTCTCGCAACGACGATGGTGGCCAACGTCCAGAGACCCTATATGTATTTGCCCAACCTGCCCGACCATTCGGCACTGGTCCAATCTCAAAGCCCTTCATCAATACCGACATGGAGGTGGCTCATTGGTTCATACTAAACAACTGTAACGAAGTCTGGCCCTTCCACGAGCAGCACGAGGCGTTGATGAAGGCCCAATTTCCTTCTAATTGGGAAGAAATGGACAAACAACTGTTTCCACGTTGGTTTTCCGAGCATGTAAGTCAAATATTTTATTTCCAAATGTCTTAAATTTGTTTTAAGCTTACCTATTTCGTTTCTTGTGTGTATCTTAGCAGATGGCACATCTGAAAGATGTCAACTCACCAAATTTCAATAAAGAATTAATGCAACTGGCCATTGGCCCATTCCGAGGAGAAACGTACGGTGGTTGTCACGTTAACGGAGTAATGTTCATGTGCACAGAATGGGACGGCAAGTTGTCTACGCAAAACAGCGGGGTCTTCGTGCTGCGGGATATGGAAAATACTTATACGGGTTTCTACGGCAAATTGTTAACTGTGGTTAAGGTGTTATACGCCGATCGCAAGGAATTCTTCTTGTTCAAGTATCATTGGTTTGATACGAACCTAAGTATCCCAGGCAGTGTCATCAAATATCAGTTATGTACCTCTATAAACACAACACCAAGTGGTTTGAGCGTTATCCCTAAATCCTCGCTAGCACGGCGAAACAAGTATTCTATGTGGATGATCCAAAAGCTGGTGCTGGTTGGAGAGTAGCTGAGCTAGTGAATCATAAAATATTTGGGACTTAGATGACCGCTACCATGAAGAAGATGGGGAAATGGACGATGACCAAATCGTTTACCAGGTGGATTCATCGGCATCCACCCAAAACGTGGATGGAGTACGGACCAATGCCATCATCCCACCAATTACGATTGATGACATTTTTTTTTATCTGGGGGAATTAGAACAAATTGAAAGTGATTCCGAGGAATCAAGTACTGTACACATATCGGATGACGAGAGTGATTGGGATGGGGAAAGCGAATCCGAATGAAAGTTGTAAATTCGAAACTTCATTCATATATGTAATATCCATCTTCAAATAAATAAATTTGATTTATATGTATGTTGTATGATTTCATTCACAAAAATAGTTTTTTTACTTTCTTAAAGTGAGGAGACCATACATGCACTCTACAAAATACGCAACTTCAAAATAAATGAAGGTCAAAGATTTAGTCAAATATTTTGATGATAAGTCATGAAAGTCAATTTGATAAATCATGAGGGTCAATTTTTACGCTTTAGTGTAAAGTGAAAAAAATTGAACCCAACATTCATATTGACCAACTAAGATACAACAATTTTTGATAAAACATATTGTCTATAAAATGTGCTTTGATAATATTTTTATAAACAATTATTTACCAGATTAAATTTACATTAATTTATAAACAATTATTTGTTTAAGGTAATGTTGCCCGACGAATCGAAACAATTGGTGTAACCCGACTGATACGTAACTATTACACGACGACTTTATGTAACACATGATCCGACGGATAAGGTACGGATTGCCCGACGGATCACAAAAATTGGTGTTACTCGACGGATACGTAACTATTACCCGACGGAACACAACAATTGATTTTACCCAACGGATATGTTACGGCTTACCCAACGGACCACAACAATTGGAGTTACCCGACGGACACTTAACTGTTACCTGACCACGATAATTAACATGTTACCCGACAGATATTTAACGTTTTACCCGACGACCGGCCTCCACTTGTAATTACCCGACGAATGTTCATGAATATTCGTCGGGTATGATTGAGCGGAATAAATTTACATGTTTTTATTTAACAACATTTTAAAATTACTTGCAAATTGAAACTGACTGATCTAACCGTGTACATTTATGGTAGGTATCCATAGATCGCCTATGCGAAAAATAACCCAATTTTGAAATCCCGGGATTAGGTAACGGTGCGCGACGATTCAACGGTTACACAACGTTTCTTCACGATCGGACGGCTTCAAATCCTCAAAACATCAAGATTTTCGACAGGCGAGATCTAGGCACGTAAAACCATAAAGTGAACGGTTAGATCGGTCAAATTCAATCGTTTGAATATCAATAGAACCAAAAATTTGCAACATGAATTGAAGTTTCCATCAAGAGTGTAAACTCCTTTGTTAATATGCTTGTTTTCCTATTTTAAAAAAATTAAAAATTGAAATTGACCAATCTAACCGTCCACATTTATGGTAAGTACCCATAGATCGCCTACGCGAAAAATTACCCAATTTGGAAATCCTGGGATTAGGTAACGGTGTGCAACGATTCAACGGTTACACAATGTTTCTTCACGATCGGACGGCTTCAGATCCTCAAAACATCACGATAACGATAGATGGGGCTTTAGGCATGTAAAACCAAAATTTGAACGGTCTCGATGTTGATTATTCTTTCGCCAGACCTGATTTTCAGATTAATGCTAAAAACGGAATTAGAAAAGTCATGCCCGACGCATACAGATATTCGCCGGGCCAAGAACCGTCGGGCTACAAACGCCACGTCGTCAGGTAACTATAATAAAATGCGCAGTTTTGAAAATATTGCGAAATCGAAAAATTCCCGTTCAGTTTTTCGCGAAATCTTAAAATTTCCGCGTAGTGTAACCGACGAATATTGGAGATGTTACCTGACGGGCTACCGACAAGTGTTGTTACCCGACGATGGTTTTGAATTATGCCCGACGAACACTGCACCTAAATTTTCGCGAATTATCAAAAGTCCCGTATTCTATTGCGCGACGGAGGTTGAAATTATTACCTGACGGATTGCCGACCGTTGGGCTTACCCGACGCATTTTGAAAATGTTACCCGACGGACAAAGAAAATTACACTGCACCTAAAATATTCGTGAAATATCAATTTCACCGCCTAATATTGCCCGACGGATATGTTTAAATTAACCCGACGGATATGAAACATGTTGCCTGACGTATACCGAACATGTGACCCGACGAAGATAGTGAAGAGTTACCCGACGGATGAGTAACGAGAAACCCGACGAATATCCATCATTTGTTATTACCCGATGCATCATTAAAGTGTAGCCCGACGAACCTGTGCGTCGGAGAATCTCAATCAGATAGATAAATCAGACATAGTCTTCTTCTTCTTCCTTGTTCTTCATTTTCTGCATTTTCTTCTTCTTCCTTGCTATGCGTTGTTCTCTGTCAATCAGAGAGATAATCACCATTTCTCGCTCTCCCTCCATCCGCCGCCCCAGCAGTCAAAGACGCCGCCTCTCTCTCAGCGAGCTTTGCTGGAGCAGCCGCTCCCCTCGCCGGGCCAATCTCTCACCGAGTTCCTTGAAGGTCGAACTCATTGTCTCTCTCTCTCTCTAATGTTAATGTATATATATTGGTTTACTGTTAAATTTGATTTGAAAAAAGAATTTATGAAATTGGATATTGTTATTGTTAATGTTAATGTATATATATTTGTTATTGGTTTATTGTTATTGTTATTGTTATTATTATTGTTAATGTTAATGTATATATATTGGTTTATTGTTAATTTTGATTTGAAAAAAGAAATTATGAAATTGGATATTGTTATTGTTAATTGTTATTGTTAATGTTAATGTATATATATTTGGATATATATTTGTTATTGGTTAATTGTTATTGTTAATGTTAATGTATATATATATTGGTTTATTGTTAATTTTGATTTGAAAAAAGAAATTATGAAATTGGATATTGTTATTGTTAATTGTTATTGTTAATGTTAATGTATATATATTTGGATATATATTTGTTATTGGTTAATTGTTATTTTTAATGTTAATGTATATATATTGGTTTATTGTTAATTTTGATTTGAAAAAAGAATTTATGAAATTGGGTATTGTTATTGTTAATATTTATGTATATATATTTGGATATATATTTGTTATTGGCTAATTGTTATTGTTAATGTTAATGTATATATATTGGTTTATTGTTAATTTTGATTTGAAAAAATAATTTATCAAATTGGATATTGTTATTGTTAATTGTTATTGTTAATGTTTATATATATATATATATATATATATATATATATATATATATGGATATATATTTGTTATTGGTTAATTGTTATTGTTAATGTTAATGTATATATATTGGTTTATTGTTAATTTTGATTTGAAAAAAGAATTTATGAAATTGGGTATTGTTATTGTTAATGTTTATGTATATATATTTGGATATATATTTGTTATTGGTTAATTTTTATTGGTTTATTGTTATTGTTAATGTATATATACTAGTTGAAGATTTGTTGAAATTTTGATGTTTGGTATAATGTTGAAATTGATATAATGGTATGATTTTTGTTATGATTTTGGATATGAAATTTATGTGAATTTTGGATATGTGAATTTTCTGCATTTTGGGTATTAGAATTTTAAAAACAATTTTGTGAATATGGTGTAGTATAAGTGAATTTTGGAAATGTGAGTTTTATAAAGTTTTAATTTGTGAATTTTAGGATTTGGATTTTATTATTATATGTTTGGATTAATTTGTAAGTTTGATTTTGGTCCCGAAATTTGGATTTAGAAATTTAGGTATAATGTTGTGAATTTTGAGTTTAGTACGTTTGGATTAATTAGTTTTTTAAGTTTAATTTTCTTTTGTGTTGGATTTATTTAAAAAATTTAGAATTTGGTGGTTTTAGTTTTTAGATACCAATTTACTAATTATTACTAAAAAAAATTATTCTTTTATTTATTTACGTTTATTGGTATTATAAAATGTTGGTTAATTTTAAATGTGATTTTGTTTTTATTTTTTGAATTTAATATTTAATATTTAAAATGTTTGGTTTTTTTTATTAATTAAAAATATGTTGGTTAATTTTATATTAATTAATTTATATTTGTTATTGTATATGTCACATCGCAGCTTAATCACATCTAGGATCCCTTTGATGATCATGCCTCGAATGAGGCAGCCCCTGACTCAGTTGCTTCAACAGCGGCATCGGTTCCTTCACCGTTGTCGGTCCATCAGAGACCCGGTGCCCGATCGGCACGTCGACAGCATAGCAAGAAACGGGGGGAACCCCATACCGACCCCCAGCCCCCATAGGACGACGTCCCAGCAGACGAAACAGGGCCTAATGTTGGAGCACTCCCTAAGGGTAAGTTCATTATTTTGTTTATTTAACCAAACGTTTTTATTTGTTACTCATTTTATTTACCAATGTTCACCGAATTTGAAGGTAGGTCTGTAACAACCCGGAATTTCAATTATTGGATTTACGTAAATTATTTATGTAAAATGACGATTTTACCCTTGCTTGTTAAGGGGCGTGAAAGTCAACTTTTGTTTCGAGACATTTTTGGTGGTGTTTTGGATACCGTTGCGTAGGTCTCGAACTCACGAGTTTGTAGACAGGAGGCACGCGAAAAACGGAGTTCATGTACGAAAGTTACGGGTCTAGATTGTTAGGGGTATTTTGGTAATTTTTGACTTGGGGTAGATATTTTTAACCCCAAATCATTATTTCATCTTCATATCATCATCTCACACTTTCTCTCTGTGGAACACACTCCCAAACACCGAACCCGTGCGAAAACTCACCCAAAACCAACAAATTCCAACTTTTGATTCAAGGCCAAGACTTCCATTTCTATTCAACTAATCGTATTCTACTCCTTCCCACGATCACAATCGTACCAACCATCGAAGGAGAGGATCACGGGGGAAGCCGAACCGAGTGTAGGAAGTTTCGGATCTTCCGATCGATTTTCCGGCTAGCACAGTTACGTGTTTGTTGTTTTGAGGTCATATTTGGATTCCTGGGTTCGAGTAGATAGATTTAGACGTAAACTTTGTGAAAAATGGTTGAGTTTTGAGGAAGTTAGGAAAGCTTGAAGTTTCGGCCGGAAATGGAGGATTCCGGCGAAACCAGACGGCGCTGCCGGTCATCTTCTCCGGCCAGCTTCCGGCGACGGCGACGGCAGCCGGTCGTCTTCTCCAGCGAGTCGCCGGTGACCGGTCGGGTTGAGTGAACCGGTCGGGTTGAGTGAACCAATCGGGTTGAGTTGAACCAGTCGGGTCGAGTTGAACCGGTCGGGTTGAGTGAACAGGTCGGGTTGAGTTGAACCAGTCGGGTCGAGTTGAACCGGTCGAGTCGAGTTAGACCGGGTCAGGTTGAGCCGAACCGGGTTGGACTGGTCCAGGTGCGTGGGTACTGTAGCAGGCGCGTGACCGACGCATGAGGGTGCGTTTTCCGACCTTCCGTCGGCGCGTGGCGGCGCGTGGGGCCGAGTCTGAGGTCACGGTGGCGCGTGACAAGTAGTTTTTGACGTTTCGGACCTGTTGGCGCAGGTTTTGAGTCGATCGGACGTCGTTTAGGGGTTGTTTCAGACATTTTAAAGTTGCTACGTTTTCTAGGCCAGCATAGTTAGACTCCCGGGGTTTAGGGGGTTTATATTTAAGGTTCTTATTATTAGCTGGTAATCCCGATTATTAATTTGGACAGGCGGTACTGCTCCAGGAACTTCAGGGGAGCGTACAGTTCGGGATTGAGCTTGCTTCAATAGGTTTGTGAGTGGACTTTTGGTTTATAAACTATAATGCATGCATAAATGTATCTTTGATTTAATTACTGTTATGTATAGGTGCAATGAATTTCTGGAATTTCGAAATGATACTGGACACATGTTTTCCAATATTTCAGTGAAAGTGTTTTTTGAGAAATGGCCTGGTTTTTATACTTGATTTTGATATCGTTTTGAAATGGTAACTATTTGAGCATGTGATTTGGGTTGAGACCTGTAATTATGATTTTACCGATTTTGGCCATAAAATGATATTTCAAAGAATTTGGTTTAGGCCAAGAAACAAAGATTTCAAAATATGGATTTAGTTCACTGGTTCCTGTCCCGATGGTTACTGTTGCTCTGACTGGTGTTGAGGGGTCTTGCTCCGCTGGTTGTTGAGGGCTCGGACTTTGGTGTTGAGGGGTCTTGCTCCGCCGGGTCGCGAGAATGTATATGCATAGTACAGATAGTACAGAGAATTGTTGTACAGATTTTAACACATCTCAATGGATACCCTGGTGTGTTGTGGATATGTCGGGAACAGTGAATTTGAGATATTATGTGTCCAGATTGAATTAAATGATTTTTAACTCATTTAAAGAGAGTTTTCAAACCAAATTGTGGATCACGAGGTATTTTCATTATATAGATTTTATGTGAGTCCAATTAAGTGGTTTTAAAGAGAAATGGAAATTTTGGTGATTTACATATAATGTTTTTATATCATAAACTGTTTTATGTGATGCATGCATGATTTTATAAATGGAGGGGGAAAATGTAATATTTCCTTGGAAAACGATTTATAAATGATTATTTTTGTCCACTCACAACTTTTGTGTTTAAACCCCCTTCAGGCAGTTGAGTAGAGTTGACGCGAACACTGATCTCGAGGCAGAGGCATTAGTACTTCGACTGCGCTGTGTAATTATATTTTAGTAGGATATCTAAATTTTACTCTTGATCCTACTTAGACGCTCTGATATTATATGGTATTTGATTGGTCATTAATTACGGGAATTATTGAGTGCTTAAGTCCCTTGTCTGACAAGAGGAAGTATTTATTATTGTTATTATATTTTGTAAGGATTGAAGGGTATTTTGGGAACCTTTTCTTAGGTTGTTAGACGGGATCAGGGTTCTTCCCAGGTTTCGAGGGGAAATTCAGGATGGTCCTGACAAGGTCGGTGAACGTTTGTAGGATAAACCGCGGTTTGACATCCCAGCGGATTTGCAGGACAACAAATGCAAAGATATTGGTGGTATACGTATCGCGCCTCCGGTCCGCGCCGGTCAAAATTCACAGCCTCCTGGTGCATGACATTGGTGCGATTCTTCGCACCAAGTCTCTGATGATGGGGGAGACTTACCGAACCCAAACCCCGGAGGAGATCACGCGTTGTTGGGGAGAGTTATCGGTATGTTTTTTTCCCATTTTTAACATTAATTTCATATTTTTTAATTATTTTACTAACTTTAATAATTGATTGCAGATCAATTTTGAGTTCGACTTGGACAACGTCGAGCTCAGTAGATACCTGAGTCACCACTGGCAGTTACGGTACGCCGACTGTAAGTACGAGCTCCACAAGTACTTCTTGACTTAGCCTTCCCCGGAGGAAGCTCGGGCAAATCCTCCGGAGGAGTTGGACGAGCCTAAACTGCTAGGGTGGTTGTGGTTGTATGACCATTTCGTGTCCCCCACCTATATGGTACGTATTATCTATCTAATTAATTAAATTATTTAATTTTTATGTTATTTTCCATTTTAAAATCTAAGTTTTACGAATGAATAGCGAAAATTGATTGCCAACACATCAAACCGGGGAGTGAAGAAATTCAACCTCCACGGGGGGTCGCAATCCTTATCGACCCGGCAGGAGGATCGGCGCAACACCGGGTCGATGTTCCTAGAGGTGGATGCTTGGGGGCAAGTGTACGCTGGACGGGAGGATCAAGAGGCTGATCGAATTTACGTGAGTTTATTTTTTGAAGATTAAACATTATTTTTTAAATTGATAATTATATTTTTAATTAATAATTATTCGAATTTGTAGGACGCGATGCAGCAAGATGTCCAGCAGACACAAGCTGAGCTCACCCAACACCATTCGAATGTTCCGTTGGAGCAGCAGCTCCCTAATCCCGACATGTCGATCGCTATTCTAGAGCGACACCTTGGGAGGCGCCCAGGGAGGATCGTTCGGGGGGCGGGCGATGGGATTGTGCGGGATGTCTCGACTCAATCGTCCAGCTCATCTCGGATAGGCAATCCCCAATAGACGCCGGACCGTTTGAGACACCTCGAGGCCGAAAATTCTATGATCAAAGCCCAATACGCGGAGATTCAAGCCCAAAAACAACAAATCAAGTCTGCCCTTAACAAGGTCCTTCAAAGTTTGGGTGACCGTGAATTGGATGACATTTTCTCATCGCCCACCCAACATCCCCCTCAGGATCCCGCCAACTTTGACCCCTCGACTAGTAGTTAGAGTGTACAATATATAAAATATTTTTTTAGTTTTAATGATGTAAAAATATTACATTGATTTTTATAAATATTATTTTTATTTTATTTTGAATCTTTTAATTGAATTTTTTAATTAATTTTTTATTTTTTATTATTTAATTAAATATTTTATTACAAATATATTTTAAATATTCTATTACAAATATATTTTAAATATTCTATTACAAATATATTTTAAATATTCTATTACAAATATATTTTAAATATTCATTGTTTGCCCGACGAATAGTCAAGGTGTCGGGCATATAAACGGGAATTTTTAAAGCTCTACCCGACGAATGTAGGACATGTTACCCGACGGATACGTAAAGCGTTACCCGACGGATAAGTAAAGCGTTACCCGACGAATATATAACACATTAACCGACGGATGTGTATAACATTACCCGACGGATGTTTAAAAACTCACCCGACGGATATGTAAAAACTTACCCGACGGATATTTAAATAGTTACCCAACGGATATATAAAACCCTACCCGACGGATATGTGAAACGTTACCCAACAGAGATGAAAATAATTACCCCAATATGTAAAACGTTACCCGACGGTTATTTATCGAGTTACCCGACGACGATTTAAATCGTTACCCGTCGAATATTGAAAGTTACCCAACGACCATTGTATGTCGGTAATATGTTGTTGACTTTTTGGTTGCTCGACGAAGACTTCAGCACGAACTGGTCCGCCGGCCAATATAACGTTGCTCGACGAATACACTATTGTGGTCAACTAAGATCCCTGCCCGACCGAAGTAGCCCGACGGAGATTCGCCGTTTTCAGAGTTGCTCGACGAATCCCTACGGATGCTCGATGACGTCCTTTCGCCGGGCAACTTGGATTTTGCTATGGTGGCTCACCGCATGGTTAAGTATTGCATTAAATGTTTTTTAAAATATTTAAATCTAATAAAAATTACAATTAAATCTAATAAAAAAATAAATTAGCCCAATCAGCCTTGACTTCCACACGCACGCTGATCACGCTTTCCTTCGTCGCCGGCAACAACCTCTCGATGGCGGTGACATCCACCTTTTCTCCCTTTTTTTTTTCCTTTTCTTCTCCCTTCCCTCTCCCCCTTTCTTTCTTTAAACATGTGCATTGCCTCCCATTCCCCACTGATCGATATCCAACCTTTCACTTGGATCTCCTTTTTTTTTTGGTGACACTTAGATCTCCTTTTCGGTAAGGGATTTGATTTTGTGGCTTCTATGGTGGATGAACTTGGGATTTTTGTCACCATCCGCAGTTAATCACAAGTAAAATACACAATGACTAAAATTATCAATAATGTGGTTTACATGAAATAAAATTTATCAAGTTCAAAGAGAAAGAAAGGGACAGGAGGGAGAAAAAATTGAAGGACTGATGGCCGACTTTGATATGTGGTTTAGGAGGAGCACCAAACAGTTGAAGCGAGCTTCATCGGCATCGATAGCGATCTTCGCCATTGACTTCGAAGAGCAGAGGAGAAGACAAAGTGGATGCTTGAGTTATTGTATTTTTAATTAGATCTAATTGTAAGTTTTATTAAATTTTAATATTTAAAAATTTATTTAATGCAATACTTAACTGCTCTTAAGTTAAAAACCAAATTTCTTTGTAAGAATTAATGAAGTTGTGAGCAAAAATGCTCCCATAAAGCCAATCTACTGACATTTAAGTTTGGGTTATGAAAAGTTATGAAGAGGTGAGAGTACCTTACATCATCATTGTTCTTTTAAAAGAAAAGATTGAATTAATATACATATATATATATATATGTATATATTTTTGTTATTGACACGCAGTATCTCAAAACTTTCAATCAATGACTAATCTGCACCGGAGGCTGGGAAGACTCACAAAGGCATTTCAGTCTTAACTTGACCACAAGTCAAATGCCAATTTCGTGTTTCGAATCCAAGACAATTGAAATGTATAAACCATTTAACTTGAAACTTTGGGTTGGCACTTGGCAAAACCATCATCGCAATTCCTATTTAGTACTCACCTACAAATACAATAGCTTCTCTTCAAAAAATTTCCTACACCTTTATTTGCTCCATATAAATACAACAAGTTAGTTCTCCAAGCTTTAGTTTGATTTACTACTCACTTACAATGGCCTCTCTTCAAAAAAAATTATCCAAAAACTCCCCAATTCCTCAAATTCATTGCATCTTACAATTCTAAATATACAAAACTTGTAAGGGCACATTTGTTTTCTTTAATCTTTATATGTCAAATGTGATTACATTTTTTAAGTTTTTATTTTTTTTAAATGCAAAGTAGAGAAAAGTAATATGGGTACATTCTTATGTATATGGAATTTGTGGGAGTAATTGCTGGCCTGCACATGTGAATTTTTTATTTCTTTTCTTTTTTGTAGATTTTACATTTTTTAAATTACTATAAAACTCTTAAACATTTTTGCATCTTAATAATTGTTGTATTGTTGTATCAAAAAATATTGACTTTTGATGATGCTGTGTATCATTTGAAATTTTTGGGTGTTAATAAATTCCACCATTTGAGCCTTCTGGTTTAATATATAAAGATAATGAAAAAGATTGAGAAGCTAGCTATTTTTGACGTAACATTTTTGTATTTGTACAGATAATTCCACAGAAATTTGTGGAAAAATATGGAAAGGTCTATCAAATCCGAAACACTTTGAGCTTCCAAGTGGTGCAAAATGGGAATTAGAGGTGACAAAAACATGGAATGGAGAGGTTTGGTTTGACGAAGATTAGACAAAGTTTTATGAGTTTTACTCTCTTGATAAGAGAAAATGTGTAGTTTTCAGATATGAAGGCAACTCCAATTTCCACTTTTCCCTATTTGATAGAAGCACCACAGAGATCGAATATCCAAGAATAACATTTCCTGAGATGGAAGAAAACAATGAAGAAGCTGATGATGATGAATGTGTTGAAATATTGGAGGATTTGCCATGTCGACCTCAAAAAAAAAACAGAAGAACAATGACTGAAAATGAGAAAGCTATAGCTCTTGAAAGAGCTCATGCTTTCAAATCTGCAAAGCCTCACTTTAAAATTGCACTGCAACCTTCTTACTTAAGGCAATTAGTGAGCTTAATTTCTACACATAACAATATTTAACTTAATTAATTATCTGTCTTTTTCGGATATGTTCTTACGTTAATAATTTGTTTGGTGTTGAAGTGTTAGCCGAGCAAGTTTGTAAAGGAGCATATTAAGGAGCATGCTAGTAATGTGATCCTTAAGGTTTCGAATGGAGGAGGATTGTGGTCAGTTAAATTCTCATATGTGAAATCAAAAGCGCGATTCCTCCATGGTACTTGGTCGAAATTTATAAGGGACAATGACTTGAAAGTGGGCGATGTTTGTGTGTTTGTTTTGATAAATGACATGAAGCTTTCATTCGAAGTAGTTTTTTACCGTGGTGCTCCAGAAGCTGCTGCCAATTATTGCCTCATCCCCTTGTCGTCTCTAGGGTGGCCTTTGTTGTTAACATTTGCGTTTATGATTTGTTCTTGTACGTCTTGTTTATTGTTGAAGTAAACGGAAAACTGATTATGAAGAAGATGATGATGATGAAGACGACAACTCTGTGGAAATCTTGGATGATTTTCAAACATGCCAAGAGAAACCAAGGGAAATTTCTTGGTTCCCACCATGTCCTTATCCACACCAGAAGATCTGTTGTTGACTAAGCTGCATCACTGGCAACTAACTTGGCAGCATACCAGCTGCTGACTCAAGATGAATGAGACACTAAGGCACGAAATTGAAGAAGAAATGCCGTGTGTGAGTGTGTGGAAAACAGTTAGCCGGGTTTGTGTGTGTGAGAGAAAATCAAGGAGAGTGCAAATGTGTGTGTGATATGACATCATAGTGTCATCACCTCTAACTGATTTTGAGAGAATGTGAGAGTGTATATTCTGTGTAACTTGAAAAAATTCATATATAGAAAATATAGAAATCTCACGGGAGCAGTAGTCAGTCATAACTGACCTCCCTCTATTAAGAAAATCTCACTAAGGCATATTATCAAATACTTAGAGTGCAGATGATCAATCACACTGATCATCACCTAAACACTGAAAGTTTTCAATCCAAATTCCACTAAACCTAAACAGAGAATCCAACAAGGAAACTAAATACATCACGAACTAGTCTCGATTCAGAGGTTCAGCTAGAGATTAGGTTTCGGTTCATACCTTGCATGCGGCTGCTTCTCCCTGCAGTGAAGAGAACTGTCTCCGATCGTAGAAGAGTCATCATCCTCTTCGGCGAATTGGTCCCAATCGAGCATCCCCTGTGATTTCTCTTCGAGTGTGATCATCCAACATGGTATCAGAGCTCTGAGATCATCTCTCTGGGGCGTCTGTCTCTGGTGAAGCCGAGAGGAGGAGCAGAAGTTACCTTCACTGCCAAGTCATGGTTGGTACTGGAGGAGGGGAACCGAAGATCCCTGTATTCACAGGAGTGAAGTATGACTTCTGGAATATAAAAATTAAAACAGCACTGAAAGCATGTGATCTATGGTCAACTGTCACTCAAGGCTTACCTGATCCTGAGCTTAACGGTGAAGAAGAAGAGCTTGAGACAGTAGCAAGCCACGCCGATCAGATAAAGAATGCGAAAGCTTTGAATCTGATTCAGAATGCAGTTTCTGAAGAACTTTTCCCAAGGATATCGAATAAGGAGATAGCCAAAAGCGCCTGGGAGATTTTGCAAAAGGAATACAGAGGAGATCCTAAGGTGAGAGCAGTTAAACTACAATGTCTTAGAAGAGATTTTGAATATACACGTATGAAGAACGATGAATCCTTTTCTACATATATGACTAGACTGGTTAGTGTTGTTAATCAAATGAAAACATATGGTGAAGAAGTAACTGAAAAGAGATTAGCACAGAAAATTCTGATAAGCTGGACTAAACCCTATCATTCAATTGTGTCCATACTTGAAGAAACTAGAGATTTAGAACAGATTAGTGTGGAAAATATCTCTGTATCAATCAGGGCATTTGATCAACGTTTGGAGATGCATACTGAGGGTGACGTGGAGAACGCATTCTCAAGTATGATAGTGAATAACAAGTCACATGCACAATCTAATCAGGGAAAGTTCAAGAAGCAGCAGTTCAAAGGTGGAAACAAAGGTTGGACTAATAGCAAATTCAAAGGAAGTGCTAAGTATGAGAATAAGTTTTCTGGAAACCAGAAAGCAGAATCCAGTGGTTCTAAGGATGCTTGCAAGAATTGCAACAAACTTCACTGGGGTGAATGCTGGTTCAAAGGAAAAGTGAAATGTTTCAAGTGTTCTAAGTTTGGTCATATTGCCAAACACAGTTCTGAAAACTAGGTTGCTAATCTAGCTCAGAAAGTGAATGAAGATGAAAGCAACATGTTCTATGCTTTCCATTCAGCTTCCATTGAGAAGGATGTGGGTGTGTGGTACTTGGATAGTGGTTGTAGCAACCATATGACTGGACATGAGTCCTTACTGACCAACATTGATCGACATCTGAATGTAAAAGTAAAGATGGGTACTGGTGAGTTAGTCCAGGCTACAGGGAAAGGTTCCTTGCTAGTTCATACTAATCAAGGTAACAAGTACATCAAGGAAGTGATGCTTGTACCTAGTTTGGATGAAAACCTACTAAGTGTAGGTAAGATGGTTGAACATGGATACTGCCTTGTGTAAGACCATGAAGCAAAGAGTTGCCAAGGTTCCTGTGATAGGTAGTAGATGCTTCAAGCTTTCTCAGGACTATGTGAGTCCAGTGTCTAGAAGAGCAAAAGTAAAGGAAGCACAAAACTATGGCACAGGAGATTTGGGCATTTGAACTATGCAAGTCTAAAACTGCTAAGACATAAGGACATGGTGGTTGGTCTACCTAGTCTAGAAGGTGACAAAGAACTCTGTGAAGGGTGTATTTCAGGGAAACACCATGTGAGTCCTTTTGACACAGAAGAGGCTTGGAGGGAAACTACACCTCTTGAGTTAATACACTCAGATGTGTGTGGTCCTATCCAAAGGGAAACAATGGGAGGTAACCTGTATTTCCTTACCTTCATTGATGACCACTCTAGAATGTGCTGGTTGTATTTCCAAAGACACAAGTCAGGTATGTTGAATGTGTTAAAAAAGTTCAAAGCTATGGTTGAACTACAAAGTGGGTGCAAGGTGAAGAAGTTAAGAAGTGATAGAGGTGGAGATTACACCTCAAATGAATTCCAGAGACTCTGTGAAGAGCATGGAATTGAGAGACAGCTAAGAGTGGCCTACTCTCCTCAGTTTTTGAGAGGAAAAACACGTCTATAGTAGAGATGGCTAAATCTATGTTACATGGTAAGCATCTACCCTATCAGTTTTGGGGTGAAGCAGTTAACACTGCAGTATACATCCTAAATAGGTGTCCTACCAAGGTTGTGCAAAGTAAGACTCCATTTGAAAAGTTCTCTAGTAGAACACCAGGAGTGTCACATCTAAGGGTGTTTTGCTCTATATGCTACATGCATATTCCATCTCAGAAGAGACAGAAACTAGATCATTCAAGTGTGAAAGGTGTTCTCGTATACTATGGTAGTTGTGAGAAGGGTTACAAAATTTATAATCTGGAAACTGGAAAGGTTGTGGTGTCTAGGAATGTAATAATTAATGAAGAAGGAATGTGGGATTGGAAGAAACATGCAGAAGTACAGGAGTTCATACCAGTGAGGTTTGAAACTGGAACTGATGATGCCACACTAGCAACTCAGAGTCCTCCAACTATAAGTACCAGTTCAAGTTCAAACCCTGGTTCTGATCCTAGTACAAGTCCTAGCACTAGTTCTTGTGTTTCACCCAGCTCAAGTTCTGGTGATACACCTGCGAGACTAAGAAGTCTGAGTGATGTGTATGCTAGATGTCATATGTGTATAATAGAACCTGA
Organism: Oemleria cerasiformis; assembly: GCA_037349345.1. Taxonomy (NCBI): domain Eukaryota; kingdom Viridiplantae; phylum Streptophyta; class Magnoliopsida; order Rosales; family Rosaceae; genus Oemleria; species Oemleria cerasiformis. The sequence continues at coordinate 6,227,402 of JAZGTL010000012.1, read as the reverse complement.
AAGTTTCAGTGAAGCAATCAAGGAGTCGGCTTGCAAGAAAGCTATGGAAGATGAGATACAACTGATTGAGAAGAATGATACATGGGAACTAACAGAAAGACCTACTGACAAACCAGTGATTGGTGTCAAGTGGGTGTACAAAACTAAGCTCAATCTGGATGGATCTGTTCAGAAACATAAGGCCAGATTGGTACCTAAGGGGTATGCTCAGAAACCAGGGATTGATTTCAATGAGACCTTTGCACCAATTGCCAGGGTTGACACTATCAGAACCCTAATTGCTTTAGCTACACAGAAAGAATGGAAACTGTTTCAACTTGATGTGAAGTCAGCTTTTCTAAATGGTGTCCTTGAAGAAGAGGTGTATGTGGATCAATCTGAAGGATTTGAAGTTCAAGGAAATGAAGCTAGTGTCTATAAGCTAAACAAGGCACTATATGGACTAAAGCAGGCACCAAGGGCCTGGTATGGGGAGATTGATTCCTACTTACTAGGCTGTGGTTTTGAAAGAAGTTCAAGTGAAGCTACCTTATACTTAAAATGCAAGAAAGATGAAGGAACTCTAATTGTGTCAATCTATGTAGATGACACTATCTATACTGGTGACAGTGCTGCTATGATGGCTGAGTTCAAGCAAGACATGATGAACAAATATGAGATGATTGACCTGGGATTACTGCATCATTTCCTAGGGATGGGGGTTCTACAGTCTAGCAATGGTATCTTCATTCACCAAAGGAAGTATGCTACTACATTGCTAGAAAAGTTTGGACTCAAAGACAGCAAGCCAGTGAGTACTCCCCTAGTAACTGCAGATAAGTTGCAAAGGAATAATGGTAATGAAGCTGCATATGAGCAACTCTATAGGCAGATTGTGGGAAGTCTGCTCTATCTTACTGCTACGAGACCAGACATAATGTATGCTTGAAATCTACTGTCTAGATTCATGCACAATCCTACCAAGAAGCACTTAGGAATTGGTAAAAGAGTCCTAAGGTATGTCCAAGGTACACTGACCTATGGAATAGAATACAAGAAAGGAAAAGCAGCTACTTTGGTGAGTTTATGTGACAGTGATTGGGGAGGATCTAAGGATGACATGAAAAGTACATCAGGTTATGTTTTTTCATTTGGCAGTGGGATATTTTCATGGGCATCTGTCAAACAGAGTAGTGTTGCTCTTTCAACAGCAGAAGCTGAGTATGTAAGTTCCTCTGAGGCAACTACTCAAGCAGTCTGGCTAAGGTTTGTATTGGGAGACTTGGGAGAAGAACAGTTAGAGGCTACTCCTCTACTGTGTGACAGTATGTTAACCATTTCCATGGACAAAAATCCAGTCTTCCATTAGAAGACCAAGCACATAAACAGACGGTTTCATTACATCAGAGATGCAATCCAGAATGAAGAGATTACTCTACACTATTGCAAGTCAGAAGAACAACTTGCAGATATATTCACCAAAGCTCTACCTAGAGAAAGGTTCAACTACCTAAGGGGATTGCTAGGAATGGTTCCAGTGACTTGCTTAGGAGGGGCAGTTGGTGACTATGCTGCATCATTGGCAGCTGACTTGGCAGCATATCAGCTACTGAATCAAGACGAATGAGACACTAAGGCATGGAAATGCAGTGTGTGAGTGTGTGGAAAACAGTTAGCCGAGTTTATGTGTGAGAGCAAATCAAGGAAAGTGCAAATGTGCGTGTGATATGACATCATAGTGTCATCACCTCTAACTGATTTTGAGAAAATGTGAGAGTGTATATTCTGTGTAACTTGAACAAATTCATATATAGAAAATATAGAAATCTCACGGGAGCACTAGTCAGTCATAGTTGACCTCCCTTTATTCAGAAAATCTCACTAAGGCATATTATCAAACACTGAGAGTGCAGATGATCAATCACACTGATCATCACCTAAACACTGAAAGTTTTCAATCCAAATTCCACTAAACCTAAACAGAGAATCAAACAAGGAAACTGAATACATCACGAGCTAGTCTCGATTTAGAGATTCACCTAGAGATTAGGTTTCGATTCATACCTTACATGCGGCTGCTTCTCCCTGCAGTGAAGTGAACCATCTCCGATCGTAGAAGAGCCATCATCCTCTTCGGCGAACCGGTCCCATTCGGTCATCCCCTGCGATTTCCCTTCTAGTCTGGTCATCCAACAAGATCAACACAAGTTGTATTAAAGCAGAATGCAAAGAAATGAAAAGTACGTAATACTCTTTTCTTACTTCCGTGTTATGTTTCTGGCGATTGATTATATATATATATATGTTCTTGCTTATTGTTGATGTTGAAAAATCATGTGAAAAATCGGCATTAGGTATGTCGAAATCGAAGATGAAAGATGGTGTTAAAAGCATGAACATGTCAACATCAAGTTCAGGAGGAAAGGCTATGGCTCTTGATAAAGCTATTGCTTTCAAATCTGAAAACCCTTCTTTCTGGCTTGCCATGGAACGCTACTATATCAATCAAAGTTATATGTTAAGCTCATTTTCCTATAAAAAAAAATCCTGAAAATTTGTTGTAATTAACTTGTATAACAAAATGAATGTTTTAATTTTGAAGGCATTGCGCACCAAGTTTGTTAGGAGACATCTGAGTAAGAAGGCTACGGATGGTAGTGCCATTCTTCGGGGTCTGAATGGTGGAACTTGGTGTATTAAATTCAGAAATGGAAGCAGCACATCAGGCCCCCATTTCCAGTATGGTTGGTTGCAATTTGTGAGGGATAATAATTTGCGAGTCGATGATGTGTGTGTCTTCGTCTTAGAAAATGTAGTTGCACTTTCGTTTGAGGTTGTCATTTTTCGCGCTTTTAGAAGAAGCTGAAAATTGAAATTTCGGTTGGGCTAGTAAGTAATCAGCGGTTGATTTTTGAATTTGTGAACCATTAAAAGAATTTGTGCGTATTTTGTAGACTAGCAGAAAAAAAGGGAAGATTAGTTATCGTGGGGCGGTTGCTCAGAAGGCCTTTGATAGTAGTGTTTGTGTGATAATGCTTTGTTAGGGTTCTAGGCCTTCATGTTGCATGGACTCTGCCCCTATTTTGTTTTATCTTGTTTCATCTTGCATATCAATTTTTAATTATTATCTTGTTTTTAGATTAACGGAAAAGCTAATGGAATTGACATAAAAATCTAAATTGATGTGTGAAATGAAAGTACTTGTAAACTATTTTTTATTTAAATAATTTTTATATTTTAGAAAGTTAAAAAAATATATATAGAAAATAAAATTATTTTATAAAAAAAATATGTATGTATGCATATTATATGCAAATTTAGTATATACACATAGAAAAGAGGCATATACGCACCATAAATGAAATCCCTTACTAAAAAAATACGAAGGAAACAAATTTTGATTGATAACTATTAATAAACTGCTCTCAACTATAATTCCATAAGAAAAAAGCAAATTAAAACACCTAAATCCTAATTAATATATATATATATATATATATGAACTCCAACACAACATTTTTCTTGGTACGTCCCCCCTATTACTACTTGTTAACTTCTCGCATATTAACTTCATCCAAAAACTGCATCCAAATTTGTTACTAGGCCAGAAGACTTCTTAAAGCCAGCTGCATTATTATTAGGAGGTAGAGGCTTTTTCTGGGCTAGGGGATTGATCAGTCATTATTTATGCATCATTTTGATGTCTTTATATGCCTCTCTTTCATGTCTTTAGAAAGATTTCGTGCCATCAATAGTACAAAATGATCAATCTTTTGAGACTTGTGCATATTTGGAAAGATAGGTAAATTCTGAGAAGAACGCAAAAAGAATGACTCAAATCGGAGTTCAGATGAAGGAGAAGTCCTCATTTCAAAATCAGGTCTTGAGTGCGCCAGTGCGCGTATTTTGAGCCTTTGGCCAAGTACCTCATATCATGCCATCCTGGTCCCAAACCTGTGTCTCATGACATCAAGTTCATGCCCTAGATGTGCCATGGTCGTGTCAGGGCATGTCGAGTACATGTCCCAAGAACTTCCCATCCGAGCCCAGCCTTTGCGCCTAAACACTAGTTCTTGTTCCGCCAGCGGTGGATCAAAGTTCCTCCTCTGTGCTGAGCCTAACAACCTGTACGCCTAGCCTGAACAAAGATGCGCTTCTACTATGCTCATGGTGTGCCTCAAAAGCGTAGTCCTATACCCCTATGACGAAGACATTCCAAAGGCATAGTTCTAAGTTCCAGTGGGCTGCCCGCGACCAGCTTGTGTTCCCACTTGGTAGCTTGCATTCACACTTCAATCCATGTTCTGATTGGTTCTATTAGATTTTAGAGACGTTGTAATTAATTAGAACTACAATAACTATTCTAGAACAGTCTAGGCTAGGGTTTTTAATATCAATCCTTATAGGACAAGGTTTTCCCCTTGTCTATAAAAGGGAGCCTTTGTTCAGCTTTTTGGGGGATGATAATTAAAAAGACGATATTTTTTAGACCATATTTTAAGAGATAAGATTTGTGGACGCGATAGATATTTTCTGCACTTTTTGGGCGTGGAGCTTGGAAATGAAGGCTGTGCCTTGGCTTTGCTGTGCCTGTACTTCAACAATCTCTTATGTACCCTTATTTTTATTATTGCAATTTACTTATGAATTTAATTATATTTGTTTCAATTTCAGTTATGTGTGAGTAGTTCCTTTTAGAATTAGGGTTGCTTGAAGCCCTAGCCATGTTAGCTCGTTAAGTAGATTTTCATTCTTGATTTTGATTGCTATGCATGCTGAATAACTCTGATTACTGCTTTAACTACCATTCTTTTATGTTTATAAGATTAGCTACCTTGTTTGCAAAAATTATTGATGGAATTGTTTGAGTGACCGCCATATCATCCTATGATCCATTATCATCAAGAGGTTGAGGTTAAGAAACAATCTTGTAATCGGAATTCATGACAACCTAGGAATGCATCTCACTTTTCTAGGCTAGTGTGGTGTCATTAAATTCTCTTAGTACTTCATGCGTCATTTTAGCTGGTAGGTGATAGACGTTCTAGGCATATGCCCTATCTAAAACATGCTAAGTAAGAGAGAATGATATATGTTTAAGGTACCAACGCCAGGATCTAGGCATGGGCATCTAATTTAGAATTGCATAGTAATTAGATCAAGATAATCTGGTTAAGAGCTATAATTGGTTAGAGTGGACAGTAAGCCTTAATTCGCCTTAAATAACAACTTTTCATTCTTGCATTGTCATTTTCTGCACTTTTATTTACCTTGTTTGCATAAATTATTGATGGAATTGCTTGAGTGACCGCCATATCATCCTGTGATTCATTATCATCAAGAGGTTGAGGTTAATAAACAATCTTGTACTCGGAATTCATGACAACCTAGGAATGCATCTCACCTTTCTAGGCTAGTGTGGTGTCATTAAATTCTCTTAGTACTTCATTCGTCATTTTAACTGGTAGGTGATAGATGTTCTAGGCATATGCCCTGTCTAAAACATGCTAAGTAAGAGAGAATGATATATGTTTAATGTACCAACGCCAGGACCTAGGCATGGGCATCTAATTTAGAATTGCATAGTAATTAGGTCAAGATAATCTGGTTAAGAACTATAATTGGTTAGAGTGGACAGTAAGCCTTAATTCGCCTTAAATAACAATCTTTTCATTCTTGCATTGTCATTTTCTGCACTTTTATTTACCTTGTTTGCATAAATTATTGATGGAATTGCTTGAGTGACCGCCATATCATCCAGTGATTCATTAGCATCAAGAGGTTGTGGTTAAGAAACAATCTTGTAATCGGAATTCATGACAACCTAGGAATGCATCTCACTTATCTAGGCTAGTGTGGTGTCATTAAATTCTCTTAGTACTTCATGCGTCATCTTAACTGGTAGGTGATAGACGTTCTAGGACTATGCCCTATCTAAAACAAGCTAAGTAAGAGAGAATGATATATTTTTTGTGTACCAATGCCAGGACCTAGGCATGGGCACCTAATTTAGAATTGCATAGTAATTAGGTCAAGATAATCTGGTTAAGAGCTATAATTGGTTAGAGTTGATAGTAAGCCTTAATTCGCCTTAAATAACAATCTTTCATTCTTGCATTGTCATTCTTGCATTGTGTGTATTTTTCTATAAGTTAACAAATCTGAACTTAATTGGCTTAATCGTTGAAAAAATCCTCGAGGGATCGACCTTTGCTTGTCATTATACTATCTCCATCGATTTTGTGCATTTGCAAAGTTATACTTAGTAGAAATAAAGTTCATAATTATTGTGTTCATTATTTCTTCTATCAGGTTTTTGGCGCCGTTGCCGGGGGCTTGTCCCTCAACGGTGCCCATTAATTCAGATTTAGTTAACTCAATTTTGTATATTAACTTTTTATACTTCATTTAGATTCATTACTAACTTAATTTGTCATCTTTCTCATCTACATATGAACAACTCATATATGGATATGGGACCATGGAATTATCCATACATGGAGACGGGAGCTTAGAACAGTCCGTACCCAACTTCATTCAATCAGGGGTGGAGCAATCACGAAAACCTAGAACCATACAACCCAGGGTGGAGCAATCAGCCTAATTTCACATGGAACTCCCCTCAAATAGTTCCTCACCACGAACCCACTCCTGACCTCCTACCTTCGCTGAGGGCCTTGGTGCAATGAGGCTCGTAATCAATGCATGTCAGCTTTTTGTGAAGAACTCCGAGGGCTAAGCCAGCGGTTGGAGGAGATACTGGAAAAGAGAAAGAGGGTGTTTGAGTTCAACGTATGCCAAACCGAAGAAAAGGCAGGTTCCCCACCAAGTGAGGCCGTGAATGATGATCATGATGAAGCTATCATCGAGTCAATGCTTCGACAAGTGCTTGCCTTGGAGGCCGCGAAGTCCACCTAACCTTCGATGTGGACCAGGATACAAAGCATGGAGGCTTGTAAACAGAACCATCATACAGTTGAAAAGCATAATAAGGACACCATCAAGCTAACACTTCCACAAGTGCTTGCCATGGATGCCATGAATTCTACCAAAGGCCATGCGGTGATAGTGTCTCCCGATTCTGCTCAGATTGAGCAGTGGGACGCACCTACTTCATACCCTCCAGTATACTCTTCCTTTTCTAATGTTTCTGATTCTGATTTCATGTCTACCTATACCTCTTTGTCTTGCACTTACAGATTAGGAAGCGAAATTGAAGAAAACTGGGAGGAAGAGAATAGGACAGATGATGGTGGCAAGGACATCCAGGTCAAACCCATGCCCCTGCCCTATGTGCTGCCCAACATCAACGTACTGCCCCAAGCCGTGTCCAACAGCCATGACCACGTTCTGCCTCATGACGCACTTGAGTCTCTACCCCAAATCCAGCCTCAAGCTGCACATGCCCTACCGCAGCCCAAGCCCAGAGCCAGAAAACCTGGACACGTCCAGGGCACGCCTTCAACGCGCCAAGCTGCGCCAACTGATTCACTGCAGGGCAAGTTCTTAGCCGCTGCACCAGAACCTTCCTAATAGGCATCTGAGATGCGCAGCACTGCAGCCACTCTTCAAGGCATATCCACGGCAGAATCCATGGACCAGCTCGTGCCTCCCAATCTGCTTCTAGCTATGTCTCAGCCCATGCTCACGGACAAGAACCCGATTTTGAAATTCAATGCGCCTTCTCAACTCAATCCTGAAACACTTATCTTTCATTTTAATAAGGAAAACTTGGATTTGAATTCTGATTTAGCTCCTAATACTATTGAACTTTTCCCGTGCAGGTTCCACCATAAAAACACCAAGAATATGCTAAAGGCCCTCAAATTGGTCCCCCTCTTCAAGTTCTGAAGGAAAAATCAACGGAAGGGACCAAGGATGAAGTTTAGACGTACAAGGCACCACCAAAGCTGTTCCCCTACGAGCATTGCCCAAGGATGACATTTGAGACTAGACAGAAACTACTCTCATTCAAATCACTCCTCAATCTCTTTCCTGATAAGTTATGTTCTCATCGGTGGATTCCTTTATGTATTTCTAACTTTTTTCTCCATTCTGCAGCTGCGATTCAACAGCAAGAGGCTCATAATCGGTTCCATGTTGATGCTGAAATCCTGGGCACACCATCAAAATTCCAAGCATGCCAGCCCCGTCTTGCCTAGCCGTTAAATAAAGCGCTCCTAGGAGGCAGCCTTGCCCTGGTTCATATTTCTCTCTTCCTTTGCTGTTTTTTGCCCGTTACATCTCTCAAACCTTTCTATTGTTGTCATGCTTACTACTTATCAAATTGAGGACAATGTTCAGTTTAGGTTTGGGGGTGTGGATTTAAAATTTGTGCATATAGAAACAAGTAGGTTTGGGGGTGATACACGGCCAGGACTTTTGAATTTTCAGCCTTAGTTTTTTCTTTGGGTTTAGTTAGTTACTTAATTTTTTGCTTTTGAATATTATTATAACTTGTTAACAAGGATGTATATGCTAATTTAACTATCTTAGCCGTACTAAGAGTCATGTCATGGTCAAGTAGTTCATAATCTGCACTTCACAATGCCATGTTTTAAGTGATTAAGTGAACTAAATAACTGAATTTGAGTGAACCTTAGAAAATTAGTGGAGACTACCCTGTGAGATCTTTGAGCCTAATTGCCATTCTTTCTGAGGGATAAACTTGTTTCTACTCTTAAACACTCATCGTTTTTGTTCTTAATGTTTGATCTCATTACATCATTTTGCATTGAATTTTAAAGAACTAACATCATTTAGATACTCTTGATCTAATGTGTGGTTTTTCATAAGAAGTGATATAGGCGATGTATGTTTTAACCTCTAAAAGCTTTATCCTACCCTATTGCATGATCCCTAAGCCAATTTTGAAGCCAAACACTCAGCATTTTCTTTCATCACCCAAAGTATAACCTAACCGAAATACTTAGCCATTCATCACAGCCATACCCTATAACCTCAGTTGTCCTAAGGTTGCCCTAAATGAGATTCATGGTGAGAATGAGAGGTGAAAGAAGATGTTGCACAATTCCAAGGACATTGGCGTCAATTCAAAGTTCAAAAGTAAATAAAAGCTTTACAAGTTGCAAGTTGCACGAAAGCGTGAGAAAATCATTGCATGATCTTGGTTCAATTCAATTCGAAGAAGAAATGAAAAAAATAAAGAAAACAAAAGAAAGAACATAAAAAAAAAAGTTCAAAAGAAAGAAAGAAACGTTGAAAAGAAAAAAAAAGAAGAAAAAAGTGAAAAACAAAGTAAATTAAGCCAAGTGAGCCGAGAGCCTCAAAATAAGCCATCAAGAAAGCACAATGTCGTGGGCCTTAAAGAAAGGATTCAGTTCAGAAATTCCAAGTTCAAGTCATGACTTCTCATGCCTTGGTACAACTCAGGTTCTTTGAATCCCATCCTTCCTTGCTAAACCCCTAAGCTTAGCCCCGTTACAACCTAAAAAAGGAGACCTAACTGATCTTATGGACAATCATGCTGAGGATTAAGGTACGTATCTCTGTTCTTAAAGTTCAATTCCTTTCATGAGAACTTTATTTCCATAAAGTGCTATTCTTCATTGTTACTCATATGTGATTAAATTTGAATTTCATAACATAAACTCATCACATATGCTTGAAAAGAGTGAAAGCCTAGGATTCTTGTGCGAATTGAGAGTTGCCTAGTGAGGATTAGAGTCTAGGCGAAATCATTCTAGGGCACTTAGATGAAGTTGTTCTCAAACATGATCACTCGAAATATTGGCACTTGTACACATACACCTTCACATGACACTCACGGCTATGGCAATCCTTTTAGTTCTACAAAGCATGTCTATTTACTTTGATTCTTATTAGCTTGTTAAAAGTACTATCTCTAGCATCTTATTTGTCTAAGTAAAACGTTTGTGGGTATTGTGCTGCTATAACCCTCAGGAGACAAAACTCCTCCTACTAAGTGAACCTAGGGGTTTAAATATTCTATCTTAACTAAGATCGAGTCTTTTCATTTTGTTAAAGTTTGTTTTGCTCATGGGGCAAGCAAAAGATAGGTTTGGGGGTATTTGATCAGTCATTATTTATGCATCATTTTGATGTCTTTATATGCCTCTTTTACATGCCTTTTGAATGATTTCGTGCCATCAATTTTACAAAATGATCAATCTTGTGAGACTTGGGCAGATTTGGAAAGATAGGTAAATTCTGAGAAGAACGCAAAAAGAATGACTCAAATCGGAGTTCAAATTAAGGAGATGTCCTCAATTCAATATCAGGTCCTAAATTGGGTACAGAGTGCGCCAGTGTGCCTATTTTGAGTCATTGACCAAGTACCTTAGATCATGTCATCCGGGTCCCAAATCTGTGTCTCATGACATCAAGTTCATGTCCTAGATGTGCCTAGGTCGTGCCAGGACATGTCGAGTACATGTCCCAAGAACTTCCCATCCGAGCCCAACCTCTGTGCCTAAACCCTAATTCCTGTTCCGCCAGCGGAGGATCAAAGTTCCACCTCTGCGCTGACCAAGACAACCTGTACGCCTAGCCTGAAAAAGATACGCTTCTACTATGCTCAGGGTGTACCTCAAAAGCGCAGTCCCATACCCCTACGACGAAGATATTCTAAGGGCATAGTTCTAAGTTCCAGCGGGTTGCCCGCGGCAAGCTTGTGTTCCCACTTGTCAGCTTGCATTCACACTTCAATCCATGTTCTAATTGGTTCTAATAGATTTTAGGGATGTTGTAATTAATTAGAACTACAATAACTATTCTAGAACATTCTAGGCTAGGGTTTTTAATACCAATCCTTATAGGACAAGGTTTTCCCCTTGTCTATAAAAGGGAGCCTTTGTTCAGCTTTTTGGGGGATGATAATTAAAAAGACGATATTTTTTAGACCATATTTTAAGAGATAAGATTTGTGGACGAGATAGATATTTTCTGCACTTTTTGGGCGTGGAGCTTGGAAATGAAGGCTGTGCCTTGGCTTTGCTGTGCCTGTACTTCAACAATCTCTTATGTACCCTTATTTTTATTATTGCAATTTACTTATGAATTTAATTATATTTGTTTCAATTTCAGTTATGTGTGAGTAGTTCCTTTTAGAATTAGGGCTGCTTGAAGCCCTAGCCTTGTTAGCTCGTTAAGTAGATTTTCATTCTTGATTTTGATTGCTATGCATGCTTAATAATCTGATTACTACTTTAACTACCATTCTTTTATGTTTATAAGATTAGCTACCTTGTTTGCATAAATTATTGATGGAATTGCTTGAGTGACCGCCATATCATCCTATGATCCATTATCATCAAGAGGTTGAGGTTAAGAAACAATCTTGTAATCGGAATTCATGACAACCTAGGAATGCATCTCACTTTTCTAGGCTAGTGTGGTGTCATTAAATTCTCTTAGTACTTCATGCGTCATTTTAACTGGTAGGTGATAGACGTTCTAGGCATATGCCCTATCTAAAACATGCTAAGTAAGAGAGAATGATATATGTTTAAGGTACCAACGCCAGGACCTAGGCATGGGCATCTAATTTAGAATTGCATAGTAATTAGATCAAGATAATCTGGTTAAGAGCTATAATTGGTTAGAGTGGACAGTAAGCCTTAATTCTCCTTAAATAACAACTTTTCATTCTTGCATTGTCATTTTCTGCACTTTTATTTACCTTGTTTGCATAAATTATTGATGGAATTGCTTGAGTGACCGCCATATCATCCTGTGATTCATTATCATCAAGAGGTTGAGGTTAAGAAACAATCTTGTACTCGGAATTCATGACAACCTAGGAATGCATCTCACCTTTCTAGGCTAGTGTGGTGTCATTAAATTCTCTTAGTACTTCATTCGTCATTTTAACTGGTAGGTGATAGATGTTCTAGGCATATGCCCTGTCTAAAACATGCTAAGTAAGAGAGAATGATATATGTTTAATGTACCAACGCCAGGACCTAGGCATGGGCATCTAATTTAGAATTGCATAGTAATTAGGTCAAGATAATCTGGTTAAGAGCTATAATTGGTTAGAGTGGACAGTAAGCCTTAATTCGCCTTAAATAACAACTTTTCGTTCTTGCATTGTCATTTTCTGCACTTTTATTTACCTTGTTTGCATAAATTATTGATGGAATTGCTTGAGTGACCGCCATATCATCCAGTGATTCATTAGCATCAAGAGGTTGAGGTTAAGAAACAATCTTGTAATCGGAATTCATGACAACCTAGGAATGCATCTCACTTATCTAGGCTAGTGTGGTGTCATTAAATTCTCTTAGTACTTCATGCGTCATCTTAACTGGTAGGTGATAGACGTTCTAGGACTATGCCCTATCTAAAACAAGCTAAGTAAGAGAGAATGATATATTTTTTGTGTACCAATGCCAGGACCTAGGCATGGGCACCTAATTTAGAATTGCATAGTAATTAGGTCATGATAATCTGGTTAAGAGCTATAATTGGTTAGAGTTGATAGTAAGCCTTAATTCGCCTTAAATAACAATCTTTCATTCTTGCATTGTGTTTATTTTTCTATAAGTTAACAAATCTGAACTTAATTGGCTTAATCGTTGAACAAATCCTCGAGGGATCGACCTTTGCTTGTCATTATACAATCTCCATTGATTTTGTGCACTTGCAAAGTTATACTTAGTAGAAATAAAGTTCATAATTATTGTGTTCAGTATTTCTTCTATCAGTGGACATGGCACATCGTTTGGTCGCATTAACATAGTTCCTTTAGTATTTGGTGTTTTTGAACCTGACATCTTGGTTATTGAATTCAGATAAAACGTAAAGCACCGATATCTAATTCAAGGTGTTGAAAAAAGAGAAGTCAAGGAAATCGAAGGTGAGTTCATTGAGAATAAAAAGAATACTTATCTTTATACTAGTGTGACGATGTAGCCTAATTTCCTTCCAAATAAACGAAGGATTACCAAAGAAGCAAGGAAAAACTGAAAACTAATCTTTCCCAAATCAAAATAGGAAAGTTTTGCACAAAAAAAATTCAGAATAGGAAAGAAATGGAATCCTAACGAAAAAGGGAGAGTAAAAAAAAAGGGTTAACCTTGTTAAAAGTGTAACTAAATTTTTTATCTTTTTTTGAGCTTGAAGTTGAGTCATTTAATGAGAGAACGTTGTATTTCTTATTTTTTCAGCTGCGGTCTTGTGTTTTTAAATACTTTCAACTAAAACCATCTCATTTTTTCATAATCATTATAACGAAATCATATTAAGTAAATATCATTGATCCAATCCAATATATTTTAACAAGTATATATGTTCCAATTAATTTCGATCAGAAGCGTTTTTGCTCCCCATCTAGTGAGCAATATATTTTGCTCACCACTCCATTAAAATCTTACCATGTGTGTTTTAAGTTAACCATAATTAATATTTTAAAATTTATCAATTCATTATAATTCCGTGAGGAGAGAGAAAATATTTTTAAAATTAAAAATGAGACAGCCACTTCTTCTTCTTCCTCCATCTGAACTCATCTTCTTCCTCCATCTAGAAGGCATGGATTAATGGAAGGCCATGGGCTGTCTTCAAAAAATTTCAAAATTTCAGAAAAAAATCACCATAATTTCATTATTCAAATCTAAACTTAAAACAAAGTATTTCTATATATTTTACGAAGCATGTTCCAATTAATTTCTCTCGAAATTTTGTTAAAGAGAGAAAGAAACAATTTGTGAGAATTTGTGTGGCTCCAAAAATATACTAACGAAACTCGCTCCAAAGAATTTCAAAATGGGTTTCATTGGTTTCAAATATTTTTTTTTTCAGAGTTCCAAGTTTTTTTTTTTGAAACAGTCCAATCAATTTTTGAGAGTTGAAGTTATTAATTCTCTTGAAATCATAATTGCCTCTACAAAATGGTAATTGGTTATTGGGTTACTGACATTTAAATTTGGGTTAATGACATTTAAATTTTGGTTAATTATGGGAAGTTGTAAAGATGAGAGTACCTTAATTGCATCGTCATTGCTCTTTTCAAAAATTGATTGAATTAAAAATTGTCTTCTTTTAAAAATATATACTCGTTTGGCTTCTCTTCAAGAAGCATTCTCTAACAACTCGCTTACAATGGCTTCTCTTCATAAAATTTCTCAAAAAAACTCCCAAATCCCTCGAATTCATTGCAGCTAACAATTCTAAGTACACAAAACTTGTAAGTGCACATTTTCTTTTTCTTTAATCTTTATATGTGAAATGTGATTAAGGATTTTAATTTTCTATATTTTGTATTTTATTTTTTTTAAATGAAAAATATATAGAAAAGTAATGTGGATACTTTCGTATGTATATGGAATTTGAATGAGTAACTCCCGGCCTGGACGTTCAATTATCAAAAAAATAATTTGACATTTTGGGGTTTTAAAGAATTCCTCCATTAATTTGAGCCTTCCGGTTTAGTTTATATATATATATATATATGGTTTAAAGATCGATAATGGAGAAGATTGAGCTATCTATTTTTGTTTTGTTTTTGTACAGAGAATTCCACAGAAATTTGGGGAAAAATATGGGGAAGATCTATTAAATTCGATACACGTTGAGCTTCCAAGCGGTGAAGAATGGGAATTAGAGGTGACAAAAACATGGAATGGTGAGGTTTGGTTTGACAAAGATTGGACAAAGTTCTCAAAGTTTTACTCTCTTTATTATAAGGGAAATTGTGTACTCTTTAGATACGAAGGCGGGGGTGAGGAAGGGTTAGTACCTTTTTTTTTTCCAAGGGATGGGTCTCTCTCTTCTAAAGTGGATAAGTTAAACATCTAAAATTCTAAAAGTTAAAAGAATAAGTTTTAGTGAAAGATGTAGTGCTTGTGAAATGTTAGCAATATTAACTCATTGTATTAAGTCATTGTATTAGTGTTAGTATATAAAGTGAATGTGAGAGTCATTCAATGAAATTGAGATATTTTACATAATGAAAATTACCAAACTTACTCTCATAAATTTCTCTCTTTTCTTTCTCTTGTTTGATCTGTGAATCTTATTCCTCATCACTAACATTCATACCTATATTCCATTGTTACACTAACCTACTCTCAATTGAATAAGGTTCCATGATTTCTTTCATGGTATCAGAGCTACAAAGCTCATAGCTCTAGATCCTGTGTTTATCTTTTTCTTTTCTTTTTTTTTTCTTCCGCCCATTTTCTTCTTCGCGTTTATGCGATCGCAAATTGCTTCGAGTTTGACCTAAAAAAAAATATCCTTCGCTCTTCTATTCTTGATTCATTAAATCAAATCTTGAGCTCGTGATCCTGGCATATCAATCGTCTTCTTTCTGCGCAATCCTCAAGCTTCAATTTCAGGCTCCACTGTTCCAGCTTCGAATTCTTGATTCCAAGATTTCTGCTGCTTCCATGGCGATGGTCCTCTGTGTTCTAGGTTTTCGAAGCTCTTCCATGGCGATGGTGTCCTTTGTGATCTTCGATTCCAGCGATTGAAGATTTCGTCAGCTTCGATCCTTCGCGCTCTTCATTGTCGGCTTTGAATCGACGGCTTCGATTGCATTGAGGAAATTGCGATTGCTTCGATCTACGTTTCCTCTTCGTTTGTCTACTTCGCCTGTGACGGCGTCGTTCTTGTGTGAATTTCAGAAATCTCGTCGATTGTTTCCTGGCATTTGCTCGGCAATCTTCAATTTCTGCTTCGAGTCTCGGCTTCCTCTCCACTTATGCACTGAAAAATTTCTGCGATTGCAATTGCTCATCTGCGATTGACGGCTTCGAATTTTGGTCAGATTTCTCAGCTTCTTCGATCTTGCCTCTTCTTCGAGACTGCTTCGGTTTTTCCTCAGAAATGTTCTTCCTCTTCGTTCGACTCTTCGACTACGGTGGCTTCGTCTTCTCAGATTTTTCAACCTCTCAGACTTCTTCGACCTTGGAGTTCAGTTATCCCAGCTCAGATTTTCGGATCTCTCAGGCTTCTTCGATTCTGAATTTCAGTTTTCTCAGGTTCTTTCTCTATCTCAGTTTCTTCATTCTGCTTCTGTTTCTTCATATTATTCAATCTTGATTCCTAAAATCTCCCAGCTAAGTCTTTTCTCGATCTTAATCTTGATTCTTTCTTCTTCGATTCTTGATTCTTCGTCTCTCTCAAAATTCTTCTTCGCTCTCTGAATTGACTGTGTCTTCACTCTCTAATTCTGAATTGCATTGCATTGCAATTGTTCTTCGATCTTCAATTTCTGCTTTATGTCTGGTATGGGGTTCAATCCTCGAGCTCAAGTTTTTCCTCAATCTTCTTTCGATCCTCTATTGGATCTTCTTGCTCCCTTCTTTCGATCCTCAATTTCTTGATTAAACACAAAATATATTGTGAGCCTCATCTTGTGCGAATTTGGCCTGATTCTTTAATTCACTATGGCATTTCCCTTCTCTTTCTTTCTACCCTCAATTCAGTCCATTCTCTCTCTCAATTCTCTCTCACAATTGAATTTTTCTTCGATCTCTCATTCTTTCTTCTCGATCTTGATTCTCAAATTTGATTCCCTTATGAGGTATATTGCTGAGATATAATGTTGAGTTGTGCTGCTGTGTTTGGTTTGAGCTGCGTTCAAGTGTCTGAGATACGCTATTGATTTGTGTCTGAGTTATATTGTCTGTGATGGTCTGCATTGCTGCTGAATTGGGCTAAATTGTAAAGTCTAAATGACTGGAATGGACCTTTTCACTCTGTTGTTTGCTGCAAGTGTTGTTTACTGAGCTGAGCTACTGTGTTGTGGTATTTCCTGCAATGGATCTCCTTATGAGTTATCATGAATGCGTTGTGTGTTTGTATATTTTGGGCTAGCAGTCAGATTGTTTTGGGCTGAGTTGAGTTGTTTGCTGGTGACTACTGCTTTCTGTGCTCGTTAGTGTGGGGCTGCTTGCTGTGTTGTTGTGGTTTATTGGCCTATTCCTGAGTGGGGCTGCTGTGAATTGTGGTTTTGTGTTGGGTTCTTTGTTGCTGCTGCGATATACTGGTTGGGTTGAGTTCGTTGATTTTTGTATGTGCTGATGCACTCTAGTATGAGCTGCATTTTCATGTCTGAGTTACTGTGGACTCTACTGATTTGCTGCAGCGATTGATGGTGGTACAATTTCATGCCCTGACTATGCATGTTGTTGCTTTTGCTGATATTGCCCTGATAAGATTGTTTTTTCCATTGTTGTGCTGCATTGCTGGTGCATTTGGGTTGTTGTTATTGTTGTTGTTGCTCATATTGTCTTGTGTTGTCCCAATCTCATGATGGAGCTTCTCCACATGAGATTGAGGGGGAATGTTAGCAATATTAACTCATTGTATTAAGTCATTGTATTAGTGTTAGTATATAAAGTGAATGTGAGAGTCATTCAATGAAATTGAGATATTTTACATAATGAAGATTACCAAACTTACTCTCATAAATTTCTCTCTTTTCCTTCTCTTGTTTGATCTGTGAATCTTATTCCTCATCACTAACATTCATACCTAAATTCAATTGTTACACTAACCTTCTCTCAATTGAATAAGGTTCCATGATTTCTTTCATGAAAAACAATGGCTTGTAGGGGGTAACAATAGAGTAGGATTTTCAGAAGAAAAAAATTAGAAAGCATATTATATATTTAAATTAAAAAATAATATGTTGTAGTTTAGCCTTCTCCGTACTAAACATAGCACAAAATTTCCGATATAAAAAAAAAACATAGCACAAAATTTAACCGTATTAATTCAGAAAAAGACAATCATGACAGGCAATTTGGTGGCAACGAGGGTATAACAAATGAAACCCTTAAATTTAAAAACTTATTTTAAACATAATTATTTAAATATGAGATGAATATAAAAGGTGAAAAGTACGTACATGTATTATTTGATAGAAGTTTTCACCTAATACGATAAAAAGTTTGAATATTATATAAAATTTATTATTATTAATTTAATTTATTCCATACATTAATTTTCTTCAACAAGTTATTAAAAATGCACATGTAATACATTAATTTTATGAGTATTGTTCAAAATTGTGTGAAAACTACGTAAATTGTATGTATGTACTTGCATAATACTAGTATAGTTTTATTTAAAAAATATGCATCTTTTAACGAATTTTTAAGAAGTGTATATTAGAAGGTTGAGGCTTTTTCGAGGCTGGCAGACAAGGCACATCCTCTAGTCGCATTAATTTAGTTCCTTTAGGTTTTGGCGTTGTTGAACCTGACATCTTGGTTATTGTATTAAGATTAAACGTAAATTTTTTTTGCCAAAGTAAACGTAATTAAAGAACTGATATAATTCAAGACGTTGAAAATAAAGAAGTGAGGGAGATTGAAGGTGAGTTCATTGAGAATACAAAGACTTATATAGCCTAATTTCCCGCCAAATAAACGAAGAAATCCCAAACTGGCAAGGATAACTGAAAGCTAATACTTTCCCAAGTTTTGCAAAATAAAAAAAGAACAGAATTGGAAAAAAAAATGGAATCCTAATGAGAAAGGGAGAAAAAAAAAAGGGTTAACCTTATGAAAACTGTAAATAATTTATATATATATTTTTTTTAGCTTGAAGTTGAGTCATTTAAAGAGAGAAAATTGTATTTCTTGTTTTTCAGCTGCGTTCTTGTGTTTTTTTAAATACTTTCAACAAAAAGCATTTTATTTTTTCATGAATATATCATGATCGACTAAATCATGTCAAGTAAATATCATTGATCCAACGATTCCAATCCAATACGCTATATATATCTTACGAAGCATGTTTGTATTATTAATTTCTCTTGAAATTTTGTCAAAAAGAAAAAGAAAAAATTTGTGAATTTTGATGTGGCTCGAAAAAATTATACGAACGAGAATTTCAATGGGTTTTATATGTTTCGATTTTTTTTTTTGGGGAATTCAAGTGATTAATTCTCTGGAAATCATAATTGCCTTTGCAAAATGCTAATGCTAAATGGTTATTGGTTAGTTTTAATGCCAAATAAAGTAAACCTAATTAATGACATTTAAGTTTTGGTGGGGTTGTAGGCCTTCATGTTCTATGGACTCTGCGCCTATCTTGTTGTAGGTTATTTCATCATTTGAGAGCTTATCGCAAAAATGACCGATGCAGATGTCACCTTTTCCAAAAAGGTGAGAATGATGATACCCTAAACCCTAAACCCTAATCCTTGTATATAAATAAATAAATAAAATGCTATTTATAGTTTCGTTAATAGACACATAGCATCTATTTAATGAGGTGGTGAGCAAAAAATAGGATGAAAACAAATATTTTTTTATAACAATTAATTAAGTGCATTCAACTATAATTCCATAAGAAAAAAGCAAATTAAGAAACCAAAATCCTAATTAATATATCTGAACTCCAACTCTACATTTTTTCTTGGTACGTCACCCCTAATATTACTTGTTAACTTCTCGCATCTTAACTTCTTCTGAAAACTGCATTCAAATTCATTACTGAGGCAGAAGACTTCTAGAGCCAGCTCCATTATTATTAGGAAGTTGTATTTCTTATTGTTCTGCGTTTTTTATGTGTTTCTAAATACTTTCAACTAAGTCATCTCGTTATTTTTTTCATATATCAATTATGACCAACTAAATAGTCTCTGGTAAATATCATTGATCCAATCCAATACAATATTTCAATATATTTTATGAAGCAAGTTCCCTTTAATTTCTCTCGAAATTTTGTTAAAGAGAGAAAGAAACAATTTGTAAAGATTGGTTTAGCCCATAAAAAATACTAACCGAATTGGCTCAAAGGAATTTCAAAATGGGTTATATAGATTTCGAGTAATTTTTTTTTTTTTTTTAGAGTTCAAGTGATTAAGCCATGGCTTCCACACGCACGCTGACCATGCTTTCCCTCGTTGCCGGCAACAACCTCTCGATGGCGGTGACATCCACCTTTTCTCCCTTTTTTTTTTTTCCTTTTCTTCTCCCTTCCCTCTTCCCCTTTCTTTCTTTAAACATGTGCAGTGCCTACCATTCCCAACTGATCGATATCCAACCTTTCACTTGGATCTCCTTTTTTTTTGTGACACTTAGATCTCCTTTTCGGTAAGGGATTTGATTTTGTGGCTTCTATGGTGGATGAACTTGGGATTTTGGTCACCATCTGCAGTTAATCACAAGCAAAATGCACAATCACTAAAATTATCAATATTGTGGTTTACATGAATGAGATCAGAAATGAGATTTGAAGCATTTTTCTGTTCAATTACTGGATCGAAATAAAATTTATCAAGTTCAAAGAGAGAGAAAGGGACAAGAGGAGGAGAAGACGAAGCGGCTACTTGAGTTATTGTATTTTTACATCTAATTGAGGTGAGACTATCTTACATCATTATTGTTCTTTTAAAAAAAAAGATTGAATTAATATATATATATATATTTTTTTTGTTATTGACACGCAGTATTTCAAAGCTTTCAACCAATGAATAATCTGCGCCGGAGGTCAGGAACGCTCACACCCAAGCATTTCAGCCTTAACCTGACCACAAGTCAAATGCCAATTCCGTGTCTCAAATCCAAGACATTGGAAATGTATAAACCATTTAACTTGAAGCTTTGGGTTGGCACTTGACAGAGCCATCATCGCAATTCCTATTTAGTACTCACCTACAAATACAATAGCTTCACTTCAAAAAATTTCCTACACCTTTATTTGCTCCATATAAATACAACAAGTAAGTTCTCCAAGCTTTAGTTTGATTTACTACTCACTTACAATGGCCTCTCTTCAAAAACATTTCTCCAAAAACTCCCCAATTCCTCAAATTCATTGCATCTGACAGTTCTAAATATGCAAAACTTGTAAATGCACATTTATTTTCTTTAATCTTTATATGTGAAATGTGATTACAGTTTTTAAGTTTTTATATTCTGTATTTTTTTAAATGGAAAGTAGAGAAAAGTAATGTGGGTACTTTCTTATGTATATGGAAATTGTGGGAGTAATTGCCGACCTGCACATGTGACATGTGAATTTTTTCTTTCTTTTCTTTTTTGTAGATTTTACATTTTTTAAATTACTATAAAACTCTTAAACATTTTTGCATCTTAATAATTGTTGTATTGTTGTGTCAAAACATATTAACTTTTGATGAAGCTGTGTATCATTTGAAATTTTTGGGTGTTAAAAAATTTCACCATTTGAGCCTTCTGGTTTAATATATAAAGATAATGGAAAAGATTGAGCAGCTAGCTACTTTTGACGTAACCTTTTTGTTTTTGTACAGAGAATTCCACAGAAATTTGTGGAAAAATATGGGGAAGGTCTATCAAATCCGACATACTTTGAGCTACCTAGTGGTGCAAAATGGGAATTAGAGGTGACAAAAACATGGGATGGAGAGGTTTGGTTTGACAAAGATTAGACAAAGTTTTATGAGTTTTACTCTCTTGATAAGAGAAACGGTGTACTCTTCTAATATGAAGGCAACTCCAAATTCCACGTTTCCATATTTGATAGAAGCGCCACAGAGATCGAATATCCAAGAATAACATTTCCAAGAATAACATTTCCTGAGATGGAAGAAAATTATCTGTCGTTTTCGGACATGTTCTTACGTTAATAATTTGTTTGGTGTCGAAGTGTTTGCTGAGCAAATTTGTAAAGGAGCATATTAAGGAGCATGCTGGTAATGTGATCCTTAAGGTTTCGAATGGAGGAGGATCGTGGTCAGTTAAATTCTCATATGTGAAATCAAAAGCGCGATTCCTCCATGGTACTTGGTCGAAATTTATAAGGGACAATGACTTGAAAGTGGGCGATGTTTGTGTGTTTGTTTTGATAAATGACATGGTGCTCCAGAAGCTGCTGCCAATTGTTGCCTCATTCCCTTGTCGTCTCCAGGGTAGCCTTTGTAGTTAACATTTGCGTTTATGATTTGTTCTTGTACGTCTTGTTTATTGTTGAAGTAAACGGAAAACAGATTATGAAGATGATGATGATAATGAAGACGACAACTCTGTGGTAATCTTGGATGATTTTCAACCATGCCAAGAGAAACCAAGGGAAATTTCTTGGTTCCCACCATGTCCTCAGCCACACCAGAAGATCAACACAAGTTGTATTAAAGCAGAATGCAAAGAAATGAAAAGTATGTAATACTCTTTTTGTACTTTCGTGTTATGTTTCTGGCGATTGATTATATATATATATATATATATATATATATATATATATATGTTCTTGCTTATTGTTGATGTTGAAAAATCAGGTGAAAAATCGGCATTAGGTCTGTCGAAATCGAAGATGAAAGATGGTGTTAAAAGCGTGAACATGTCAACGTCAAGTTCAAGAGGAAAGGCTATGGCTCTTGAGAAAGCTATTGCTTTCAAATCTGAAAACCCTTCTTTCTGGCTTGCCATGCAACCCTCCTATATCAATCAAAGTTATATGGTAAACTAATTTTTCTAGTAAAAAAATCCTGAAAATTTATTGTAATTAACTTGTATAACAAAATGAATGTTATTTTGAAGGCATTGCGCACCGAGTTTGTTAGGAGACATCTGAGTAAGAAGGCTACGGATGGTAGTGCCATTTTTCGGGGTCCGAATGCTGGAACTTGTTGTATTAAATTAAGAAATGGAAGCAGAACATCAGGCCCCCATTTCCAGTATGGTTGGTTGCAATTTGTGAGGGATAATAATTTGCGAGTTGATGATGTGTGTATCTTCGTCTTAGAAAATGCAGTTGCACTTTCGCTTGAGGTTGTCATTTTTCGCGCTTTAGAAGAAGCTTAAAATTGAAATTTCTGTCGGGCTAGTAAGTAATCAGCGGTTGATTTTTTAATTTGTGCACCATTAAAAGAATTTGTGCGTATTTTGTAGGCAAGCGGAAAAAAAAGGAAGATTAGTTATGGTGGGCAGGTTGCTCAAAAGGCCTTTGATATTAGTGTTTGTGTGATAATGCTTTGTTAGGGTTCTACGCCTTCATGTTGCCCCTTTTTTTGTTGTATCTTGTTTCATCTTGCTTATCTTTCTTTTTTTTTTTTTTTTGCCAAAAATTCAAGAATTGTATTGATAGAGCACCGAAACACCAGCATCACATGCCAAAGTATCAAACAACCAATATGTTCCCAATTCTTCCCAACAATGACACCCACCTACCCTAGTAACGTAGGATGCAACAAAATGCGCCGCTATGTTCGCCTTCCTATATGCAAACACAAACTAGACACTCTGCAGCTGCTGAGCAAGTGCCTGAATATCAAAGATAAAGCAATGCAATTGGTTTCGACTCTTCCATATCCTCCAGAGTCCAAAAGTAAGTGTCTGGATCAGCTCCTCTTGATGAAGGAGTGGATGGAATGTAGCAATCAGGTGTTGCCAAATAGCAGGACAGTGCTCCCCTACAAGGCCACGGTCATCCAGCATTAGAAGACTCCCAAACCAAAATAACCTAGCAAACGGACATTAGAAGAATAAATGGATCCCAGATTCCTCTGCAAGACCACAAACAGGGCACACAGGATCCACAACCAGGTGCTGACGCACTAAATTGGCCCTGACTGCAAGTGTGTCAGTACAGCACCTCCAGACAAACTGCTTAAATTTTGGGGGAACCTTCATAGACCAAATTTGGCTCCATTTTAGACCCTGGGCGAGAGGGCACTAGGTTCCCCCTCTCCCCGATGACCTAATTCACCATTTTGATGCAGATAAAGCGCCACAACATAAGCCGATTTCATCGAGTAGGAGCCATTCTGATTGAAATGCCACATCAGCCGATCACTCAAACCCCACCGGCTGAGGGGCAGTCGTAGGATCACCTGGGCCTCCACCATGGAGAAGCATCGGGTAATGACTTCCTCCTTCCAGGTGTGTGTATCCTGGTCAATCAAATCCTTAACATGAAGAGGGATGTCAGGGCGAGAAGATTGTACCTTAAATGTATACGGGGTAGGAAGCCAAGGATCATCCCGGGACTTGACCAGAGCACCATCACCAACCCTCCATCTCAAATCGGCAGTTAGGATTTTCTGACCTTTTATGATACCTTTCCACCCCTAAGAGGACCGGCGACCCACAAGAGCTTGGAGGAACGAGCCATTGGGCTAGTTTTTGGCTCGCAGGACCCGAGATAGTAGCATAGATGGATCATGAACAATACGCCACCCTAACTTCCCTAGCATTGCCAAGTTGAAACATTCCAAATCTCGGAAGCCCAAAATGCCCACCTTCTTCACCCGTGACACCTTCTTCCAAGCCACCCAATGCACTCCCCGCTGACCATGCTATTTTCCCCACCAATAATTGGCAACCAGCCTCTCTATGTCTCGGCACACACCAACCGACAGTTTAAAGTACGACATCGCATAGTTCGGCATAGCCATGGCCACTGCCTTCATCAGAATCTCCTTACCCGCAGGGGAGAGGAACTGCTCCGACCACCCTTGCACCTATCTGGCAATTCGATTCCGAACTTCATCAAATATTACCCGCTTAGACAAGCCAAAATCCGCCTGTAGGCCAAGATACTTCCCAAACCCATCCCGAGCCGCAATCTGGCACCTCCTAGACAAACGACGGCGCAGCCGCTTGGGACAGTTCCCCCCAAAGAATAGGGAACTTTTATCAAAATTAACAAGCTGCCCTGAGGCCTCCGCATAACAATCAATGACACCCTTCATTGCATCAATCTCCCGACAATTAGCATGGCAAAACACTACCGCATCTTCAACAAAGAAAAGGTGGGGGATCTGAAATTTACAGGACTCCACCAACCGAAACCCATGAATGGCTCCCTCCTCCTCCCTCCGGCGAAAAAGAACAGAAAGCCCTTCGGCACACACCAGGAAAAGAAAAGGGGACAGTGGGTCCCCTTCTCGGAGCCCCCTACTAGGCAAGATATAACTTGTTTCCTCACCATTAACCAAGACACTATAAGACACCGAGGCCATACATTCCAATATCAAAGATCAAAATCGATCAGCCACCTGGAGGCCTTTAATCATGTCAATCACAAAACTCCACTCCACCCTATCATAGGCCTTGGCCTTGTCTAGCTTCAAGGCCAATTCCTTATCCTCTCGTTTACCACGAAGTTTCATAGAATGGAGAAACTCATGGACAACAAGAATATTATCCTGTATTTGTCTTCCCGACACAAAGGCTAACAGATTGATACTGATAACACGATCCATCACTACTTTTAAACGATTAGTAAGGATTTTAGAGATAACCTTATAGATGGCGTTGTAGAGTGCAATTGGCTGCAGCTGGGCCATTTTGGTCGGGGAAGGCACCTTAGGATCAGACAGAGATGGATGAAGTGTATTTTCCTAAGCAGCATCACACCACCACCCATCCCCCACCCCCCCCCCCCCCCCCCCCCCCTACCCACCACCACCTCCCAATTTTGCTGGAAGAAACCACTAGTAAACCCATCCGGTCCCAGGGCCTTTGTGGGATTGATCTGAAACATAACATCCTTCACTTCTTCCCGAGAAGTGGGAGCCAAAAGTCCTGCATTTTCCTCCGACGTAACATGCCTCCCAATACACTCCATGATAGTCAGACAAGGTTGAGGATGGGTCGTGGTGAACAACTGCTCAAAGTAGTCCACCACCACCTATTGCATCTAAGGACCCTCCTCCACCCACGCCCTATACTGATTTTCAAGTCCGCTGAGCCGATTAAACCGGCGATGTTTTACTGTGGTCGAATGAAAAAATTTCGTGTTATTATCTCCCTTCTGTAACCATTGGACTCTAGCTTTTTGTTTCCAAAAACACTCCTCCACACGGATCAAACGCTTCAGCTCCAGTTCTTTCTGTCTCACCCAAACCCCATCAGAGATAGGTTACACATAAGCACCACGAAGTTGTTGTTGTAGTTCTGCAATGAGGACCTTACAATTCTGCTGGTTGTCCTTCCTCCAAGTAAGGAGCCCCGAACGCACCCTTTTTAGCTTTTCAAAGACATGGAAAGCCTTCGAGCCCCGGGCATCATGCGGCCAGCACTCCTGAATCACCTGTCTACATTCCGGTTCATTCCCCCATCTAGAATAAAAAACAAACCTCCGTCTAGGCTGGTGAATCGGGGGGGATAAGCACAGCAACAACATTAGATGGTCAAAACCTTCCACATGGAGGTGGTGGAGGGTCGCAGCTGGGTATAGCTCCACCCACTCCGCAGTGGCCAAAGCCCGGTCTAGGCGAGCCTGAATAAACTCCGATGCCCTTCTTTTCCTCCAAGTAAACCGATGGACTTGGTACCCCAAGTCAAGAAAACAGTTCTCAGCCCAAATCCCCTAAAGGAAAGCATTGAATTTTCAGTTCGAATTAGGACCCCCTCCTTTTCATCACCCGCCAACACAACATTAAAATCACCTATCAAAAGGCAAGGGTCCCCACACCTTGCAATACGAGACCCCAAGCTCCTCCACTAGTCCTCACTAATCCTGTCATTCGTACTTGAATAAATAGAAAATAATCTCCAAGTATACCCAGAAACAGCATCTTTTATTATAACTTCAATAGGGAAGTCAGCAACTTTAACTAGCACTACATGTTGTACATCCTTCCAAAACACACAAATTCCACCACTCAGCCCCCGTGGCTCAACCGCATGCATGAAAGGCATCCCCAACTTATTTTTTAAATAACAAAAACTACGTTCTTCGTCTCAAGCATCACTACAATATCAGGGCGATGAAGCAAAGTTTTCTCCACCAGGTTATGAACGATCAAAGTACCTCATATACCCTGACAGTTTCAGCAAAGAATACTCATGGCGACTGGGAAGGAGTGAAAACTACACCCCTTCGCTCAAGAGACCCGTTAAGGTCGATCCCGACCACCTAAGAGGCACTGACTTCCACCCCACACTCCAGCCTTCTCCTCCGAACCACTTCATCCTTCAGCCATGGTGAGAAGCCCTCACTATCTAGCCCCAACCTGTGACGTTTCCCTTTGCCCACACCACCTGGTCTGCCTCCCAGGATAATGGGCATAAGCTCGAATGGGTCCGACTGTTGTGATGCAGGGGCGCCATGCCCGACTCATTCCCCCACCTCCCTTGCCGAGACTGGCACGTCATCTCCTCCCTGACTAGACTCTTCATCAGGACCAGCCCTCGACAACAAGCTGTTCCTCTCAACACTAAGACGTGTCAACTTCCAAAACAGCTCCTACAAGACGTCCAATCTTCTTAGCCACCGCAACAGTCATATTGGATGGCGGGATACCATGTAGTTGCTCCCAGAAGGAGGAGTGGTTCATCCTCAATGGTCGGGGATTTCTAGTGCGTGACCCCTCCTCTAGGATGACTAGAGCCTCCATAAAACTCCATGGTTCCATTTCAAGTAGCCTCTACAGATCCTGCTGAACAACAAAGCATGCAATGAATTTCTTCTCCCCAATCACCTGGATAGACACCCCCACTCGCCCTTTCCATAGCCTTGAGAAGAGCCACACAAAAGCCTCCCCACTGATCCCCTTGTCCGTGAAGACCTCAGCCAATAGGCAAAAGTGAAACCATAGCAGGAGGTCTTTGACCTCCTCCTAGAGCACCTAAACGCCCAACCGTTCCTTCTCCGAGAGGCACAGATGAGACCCAAATTTCTGTTCAAGATCCACCGTGTCTATAGCAGTACCGGCCGCTGACCCTCAGCCCCACAGCCAATCTACTCGAAGCCCTTCAGGTGGTAACCGAAAATCGACAACCTAGACGAACAAAAGACTTCGTCGTGTGGCCCAGCACCCCAACCCTAACCGACCCCACACACTCCTGGTTTCCCCCCGCACCAACGCAACAGACCCCTCTACACTGATCGCCAAGCCAGACCCCTCAGCCCGTCTACTCGAAGCCCCACGAACGGCAGACGAAATCGGACAACGAAACAATCACAAGAACTTGTCGTGCCACCCAGCACCACAACCCGAGCCGACTGCACAAACTCCTTGGTCCCCCCCACACCAAGTTAGGAAGCCCCTCGTTGCTGATGATCAAACTAGAACTTTACCGGCAAGCACGGGAAGATGGATAGAAATCCGGTGCCCAAACCCTAGCAGACGAAAACTCTCCTTGTGAGAGACCCGTGGGGTCTGATTATTTAACTTCACCAAAATATCACACCAATAATAGAAATTGTTTCATCTTGCTTATCTATTTATAATTATTATCTTGTTTTTAGATTTATCGGAAAAGCTAATAGAATTAACATAAAAATCTAAATTGATGTGTGAAATGAAAGTACTTGTAAAGTATTTTTTATTTAAAAAATTTGTATATTTTAGCAAATTTAAAAAAAAAATATAGAAAACAAAATTATTTTATAAAAAAATATGTATGTATGCATATTATACATAAAAAAAAAAAAAAAGAGGCATATACGCACTATAAATAAAATCCCTTACTAAAAAAATGCAAAGGAAACAAATTTTTATTCATAACTGTTAATTAACTGCTCTCAACTATAATTCCATAAGAAAAAAGCAAATTAAAACACCTAAATCCTAATTAATATATCTAAACTCCAACTCAACATTTTTCTTGGTACGTCCCCCCTATTACTACTTGTTAACTTCTTGCATCTCAACTTCGTCTGAAAACTGCATCCAAATTCATTACTGGGGGAGAAGACTTCTTAGAGCCAGCTCCATTTTTAATAGGAGGTTGAGGCGTTTTCGAGGCTGGCGAACATGGCACATCCTCTGGTCGCATTAACATAGTTCCTTTAGTTTTTGGTGTTGTTGAACCTGACATCTTGGTTCTTGAATTCAGATAAAATGTAAAGCACCGATATCTAATTCAAGACGTTGAAAAAAGAGAAGTCAAGGAAATCAAAGGTGGGTTCATTGAGAATAAAAAGACTACTTATCTTTATAGTAGTGTGACGATGTAGCCTAATTTCCTTCCTAATAAACGAAGGATTACCAAAGAAGCAAGGAAAAACTGAAAACTAATACTTCCCAAATCAAAATAGGAAAGTTTTGCAAAAAAAAATTCAAAATAGGAAAGAAATGGAATCCGAACGAAAAAGGGAGAGTAAAAAAAAAGGGTTAACCTTGTTGAAACTGTAACTAAATTTTTTATCTTATTTTGAGCTTGAAGTTGAGTTATTTAATGAGAGTACGTTGTATTTCTTATTTTTCATGAATCATTATAACGAAATCATATTAAGTAAATATCATTGATCCAATCCAATATATTTTAAAAAGTATATATGTTCCAATTAATTTCGATCAGAAGCGTTTTTGCTCCCCACCTAGTAAGCAATATATTTTGCTCACCACTCCATTAAAATCTTACCATGTGTGTTTTAAGTTAACCATAATTAATATTTTAAAATTTATCAATTAATTATAATTTCTTGAGGAGAGAGAAAATATTTAAAAAATTATAAATGAGACAGCCACTTCGTCTTCTTCCTCCATCTGAGCTCATCATCTGCCTCCATCTAGAAGGAATGGATTCATTGAAGGCCCTGGGCTATCTTCAAAAAATTTCAAAATTTCAAAAAAAAATCACCACAATTTCATTATTCAAATCTAAACTTAAAACAAAGTATTTCTATATATTTTACGACGCATGTTCCAATTCATTTCTCTCGAAATCATAATTGCCTCTACAAAATGGTAATTGGTTATTGGATTAATGACATTTAAATTTTGGTTAATTATGGGAAGTTGTAAAGATGAGAGTACCTTAATTACATCGTCATTGCTCTTTTCGAAAATTGATTGCATTAAAAATTGTCTTCTTTTAAAAATATATACTCGTTTGGCTTCTCTTCAAGAAGAATTCTCCTACAACTCACTTACAATGGCTTCTCTTCAAAAAAATTCTCCAAAAAACTCCCAAATCCCTCAAATTCATTGCAGCTAACAATTCTAAGTACACAAAACTTGTAAGTGCACATTTTCTTTTTCTTTAATCTTTATATGTGAAATGTGATTAAGGATTTTAATTTTCTATATTTTGCATTTTATTTTTTTTATATGAAAAAAATAGAGAAAAGTAATGTGGGTACTTTCGTATGTATATGGAATTTGTATGAATAACTCTCGGCCTAGACGTTGAATTATCAAAACAATAATTTGACATTTTGGTGTTTTAAAGAATTCCACCATTAATTTGAGCCTTCCAGTTTAATATATATATATATATGGTTGAAAGATCGATAATGGAGAAGATTGAGCTAGCTATTTTTTTTTTTGTACAGAGAATTCCACAAAAATTTGTGGAAAAATATGGGGAAGATCTATTAAATCCGGTACACGTTGAGCTTCCAAGTGGTGAAGAATAGGAATTAGAGGTGACAAAAACATGGAATGGTGAGGTTTGGTTAGACAAAGATTGGTCAAAGTTCTCAAAGTTTTGCTCTCTTGATAAGGGAAACTGTGTACTCTTCAAATACGAAGGCTGGGGTGAGGAAGGGTTAGTACTTTTTTTTTTCCAAGGGATGGGTCTCTCTCTTCTAAAGTGGACAAGTTAAAAATCTAAAATTCTAAAAGTTAAAAGAATAAGTTTTAGTGAAAGATGCAGTGCTTGTGGAAAAGAATTGCTTGTGCAAAACAATGGCTTGTAAAGGGTAGCAATAGGCACTGCAATAAAATCCAAGTTGCCCGGCAAAATGAGGTCGTCATGCAACCGTAGGCCTTCGTCGAGTAACACTGAAAACGGCGAATCACCGTCGAGCAATCTGCGTCGAGCTATTGCAGTCGGGCATTGATCTTACTCGACGACAACAGTGTATTCGTCGAGAAACTTCATCTTGCCCGGCGGTATAGTTCATAGCTGACGTCTTCGTCGAGCAACCTAAAGTCAACAACATATTACCGACATATAATGTGCGTCGGGTAACCTGACAATAATCATCGGGTAACTTTTACATATCGAGGTAGTTATTTACATATCCGTCGGGAAAGGTTTCACATATTTGTCAGGTAAGGTTTTAAATATCCGTCGGGTAACTATTCAAATATTCGTCAGGTGAGTTTTTACAGACACGTCGGCTAACGTTATACACACCCGTCGGCTAACGTTATACACACCCGTCGGGTAACATTATACACACCCGTCGGGTAACGTTATACACACCAGTCGGGTAACTTTATACACACCCGTCGGGTAACGTATTACACATCCGTCGGGTAACATGTCCCACATTCGTCGGGTACAGTTTTAAAAAATTCTGTTTGTATGCTCGACGCATTGACTGTTCGGCGGGCAATCTCTGAATATTTAAAATATATTTTTAATAAATTATTTAATTAAATAATAAAAAATAAAAAAATCAATTAAAAGAATCAAAATAAAATAAAATTAATATTTATAAAAATGAATGTAATATTTTTACATCATTAAAACTAAAAAAATATTTTACATATAGTACACTCTAACTAGCAGTCTAGGGGTCAAAGTAGCCGGGATCCTGAGGGGGCTGTTGGGTGGGCGGTGAGAAAATGTCATCCAATCCACGGTCACCCAAACGATCAAGGACCTTGGCAATGGCATTCTTGATTTGGAGGTTTTGGGCTTGGATCTGCGCGTATTGGGCTTTGATCTGAGCATTTTCGGCGTGGAGGAACTCGACGTTTCTCCTAAGCTCCGACGTCTCTTAGGGATTGCCAATCCGAGATGAACTCAACGACTGAGTCGAGACATCCCGCACAATCCCGTCGCCCGCCCCACGAACCACCCTCCCTGGGCGCCTCCCAAGTTGTCGCTCCAGAATAGCGATCGACATGTCGACATTAGGGAGCTACTGCTCCAACGGCACATCCGGATGCTGTTGGGTGAGCTCATCTTGTGTCTGCTGGACGTCTTGCTCCATCGCATCCTACAAATTCGAATAAATATTAATTATAAATATAATTATCAAATTCAGAAAAAATGTTTAATCTTGAAAAAATATACTTACGTCAATTCGATCAGCCTTTTGATCCCCCCGTCCAGCGTACACCTGCGCCCAAGCATCCATCTCTGGAAACATCGACCCGGCGATGAGCCGATCCTCCTACCAGGCTGATAAGGATTGCGACCCCCCGTGGTGGTTAAATTTGTTCGGTCCCCGGTTCTATGTGTTGGCGATTGATTTCCGCTATTCATTTGTAAAATCAAAAATTAGATTTTAAAATAGAAAATAACATAAAAATTAAATAATTTAATTAATTAGATAGATAATACATACCATATAGGTGGGGGACACGAAATGGTCGCACAACTACCACCACCTTGGCAGTTTTGGGCCCATCCAACTCCTCTTGAGGATTTGCCCGAGCTTCCTCCGGGGAAGGCCAAGTCAAGAAGTACTTTTGGAGCTCGTACTTCCATTCGGTGTACCGTAACTGCCAGTGGTGGCTCAGGTATCTACTGAGCTCGACGTTCACCAAGTCGAACGCAAAATTGATCTGCAATCAATTATTAAAGTTAGTAAAATAATTAAAAATTTTGAAATTATTGTTAGAAATGGGGAAAAAACATACCGATAACTCTCCCCAACAACGCGTGATCTCCTCCGGGGTTTGGGTTCTGAAAGTCTCCCCCATCATCAGAGACTTGGTGCGAAGAATCGCACCAATGTCATGCACCAGGAGGCTGTGAATTTTGAACGGCGCGGACCGGAGGCGTGGCACGTACACCACCAGTATCTTTGCATTTGTTGTCCTACAAATCCGCTGGGATGTCAAACCTCGGTTTATCCCGCGCACGTTCACCGACCTGCCTGCAAATTCGATGAACATTGGTAAATAAAATGAGTAACAAATAAAAACGGTTCGTTAAATAAACAAAATAATGAACTTACCCTTAGGGAGTGCTCCGACATTAGACCCTGTTTCGTCTACTCCGACGTCGTCCTGTGAGGGCTGGGGGTCGGTACGGGGTTCCCCCCGTTTCTTTCTATGTTGTCTACGAGCCGATCGGGCACCGGGTCGCTGATGGACCGACAGCGGTGCCTGAACCGACATATTTTTAATTAAATATAAAATTAACCAACATATTTTTAATTAAATAAAAAAAACTAAAATTTTTTAATATTAAATATTAAATTTAAAAAATAAAAATAAAATCACATTTAAAATTAACCAACATTTTATAATTCCAATAAACGTAAATAAATAAAGCAATAATTTTTTTAGTAATAATTAGTAAATTGGTATCTAAAAACTAAAACCACCAAATTCTAATTTTTTTAAATAAATCCAACACAAACGAAAATTAAACTTAAAAACTAATTAATCCAAACGTACTAAACTCAAAATTCACAACATTGTACCTAAATTTTTAAATCCAAATTTCGGGACCAAAATCAAACTTACAAATTAATCCAAACATATAATAATAATATCCAAATCCTAAAATTCACAAATTAAAAATTTATAAAACTCACATTTCCAAAATTCACTTATACTACACCATATCAAAATTTCACAAAATTGTTTTTCAAATTCAAATACCCAACATTCATAAAATTCACATATCCAAAATTCACATACATTTCATATCCAAAATCATTACAAAAATCATAACATTATATAAATTTCAACATTATACCAAACATCAAAATTTCAACAAATCTTCAACTATTATATATACATTAACAATAACAATAAACCAATAACAATTAACCAAGAACAAATATATATCCAAATATATATACATAAACATTAACAATAACAATTCACAATAACAATATCCAATTTCATAAATTCTTTTTTAAACTCAAAATTAACAATAAACCAATATATATACATTAACATTAACAATAACAATTAACAATATCCAATTTCATAAATTCTTTTTTCAAATGAAACTTAAAATTAAACCAATATATATACATTAACAATAGAGAGAGATGGGGACAATGAGTTCGACCTTCAAGGAAATCGGTGAGAGATCGGTCCGACGAGGGGAGCGGCGGCGACGGCAAATCTCGGTGAGAGAGAGGCGGCGTCTTTGACTGCTGGGGCGGCGGATTGAGGGAGAGCAACAAACAGTCGGTGGTGGAAACTGAGAGCAAAGAACGGAAGAGATACTGAGAGCTAGGAAGAAGAAGTCGGAGCACATGGCAGAAAATGAAGAACAAGGAAGAAGAAGAAGACTCGATCTGATTTATGTCCCTGATTGACATTGCCCGACGAATGGGTCCATCGGGCAACACTTTAATGATTCGTCGGGTATTAAAAACCGGTGGAAAATTGTCGGGTATTTCGTTCCACATCCGTCGGGTAACTCTTCACTATCCTCATCGGGTAATTTTTTCGTGATCCGTCGAGTAACATGTTTCATATCCGTCGGGTTAAGGTAAACATATCCGTCGGGCAATATTCGTAAATATTTAGGACGGCAATCCGTCTGGTAACATTATAAAACAGCCATCGGGTAAGTATAGTTGTCGGTATCCGTCGAGTTACAGTTCAAAATGCGTCGGGTAAGGATAACAGTCGGCTATCCATCAAGTAATAATTTCACACTCCGTCAGGAAACAAACCGCGATACTTTTGAGAATCCAAGAAAATTTAGGTGCAGGGTTCATTGGGTAACATTTACAATATCCGTCGGATTACAATACGCGGGAATTTTCAGATTTTGCGAAAATTTAGGCGGAAATTTGAAAATTTTCAAAATTGCGCGTTTTATTACAGTTACCCGACGACCTACCTAATGTTGCCCGATGAAGGTTGGCTCGGCGAATGTCTTGTGCGTCGGGCATGACTTTTCTGATGACGTTTTTAGCATTAATCTGAAAACCAGGTCCGGCGAAAGAATAAGCAACATCGGGACAGTTCAAAATTTGATTGCACATGCCTAAAGCCCCATCTATCGTTATCGTGATGTTTTGAGGAATTCAAGCCGTCTGATTGTGACGAAACGTTGTGTAACCGTTGAATCGTCGCACACTGTTACCTAATCCAGGAACTCCAAATTGGATAATTTTTCGCATAGGCGATCTATGGGTACCTACCATAAATGAGGACTGTTAGATCGGTCAATTTCAAATTGTAAGTGATTGAAAATTGGAAAAAAAACATCTTGACCAAGGAGTTTAAACTCTAGATGGAAACTTTAATACATTTTGCGAATTTTTGGTTCTATTGATATTCAAACGATTGAATTTGACCTATCTAACCGTTCACTTTGTGGGTTTACCTGCCTAGATCTCACCCGTCGAAAATCTTGATGTTTTGAGTATTTGAAGCTGTCTAATCGTGAAGAAACATTGTGTAACCGTTGAATCGTCACGCTCCATTACCTAATCCCGGAATTTCCAAATTGGGTAATTTTTTGCGTAGGCGATCTATGGATACCTGCCATAAATGTGGACGGTTAGATTGATCAGTTTCAAATTGTAAGTTACTGAAAATCGGAAAATAAGCATATTGATCAAGGAGTTAAAACTCTTGATGGAAACTTCAATACATTTTATTAATTTTTGGTTCTATTGATATTCAAACGATTGAATTTGACCGATATAACCCTTCACTTTGTGGGTTTACGTCCCTAGATCTCGCCCGCCGAAAATCTTGATGTTTTGAGGAATTCAAGTCGTCCGATTGTGAAGAAACGTTGTGTAACAGTTGAATCGTCGCGCACCGTTACGTAATCCTGGGATTTCCAAATTGGGTAATTTTTCGCGTAGGTGATCTATGGATACCTACCATAAATGTTGACGGTTAGATCGGTCAGTTTCAATTTTCAAGTAATTTAAAAAATTGACCCTTTAATAAAAAAATGTAAATTTAATATACCGAATCATACCTGACGAATATTCATGTATATGCGTCGGGTAATTACAAGCGGACTCCGGTCGTCGGGTAAACCGTTAAATATCCGTCGGGTAACATTTTAATTATCGTCGTCGAGTAAAAGTAACTGTCCTTCGGGTAACACTAATTTTTGTAGTCTGTCGGGTAACCCGTTCATTATCCGTCGGGTAATACCAATTGTTGCGATCTATCGAGTAACATGTGTAATAACCGTCGGGCAACATTAATTTAAACAAATTTTTTATTAAATAAATATAAATTTAATCTGAAAATAATTGTTTATAAAAATATTATCAAAACACATTTTATAGACAATAATTTTTATAAAAAAATTGTTGTATCTTATTTGGTCAATATGAATGTTGGGTTCGATTTTTTTCACATTGCACTAAAGAGTAAAAATTGACCCTCATGATTTATCAAATTGACCTGAATGACTTATCATCAAAATATTTGACTAAATCTTTAACCTTCATTTATTTTGAAGTTGCGTAATTTGTGGAGTGCATGTATGGTCTCCTCACTTTAAGAAAGTAAAAAACTATTTTTCTGAATGAACCACACAACATACATATAAATCAAATTTATTGATTTGAAGATGGATATTACATATATGAATGAAATTTCTAATTTACAACTTTCGTTCGGATTCGCTTTCCCCCTGCCAAACACGCTCGTCATCCGATATGTGTACAGTACAAGATTCCTCCGAATCACTTTCAATTTGTTCTAATTCCCCAAAATCAATAAAAATGTCATCAATCGCAATTGGTGGGATGATGTCATTGGTCCGTACTCCATCCACATTTTGGGAGGATGCCGATGAATCCACCTGGTAAACGATTTGGTCATCGTCTATTTCCCCATTTTCTTCATGGTATCGGTCATCCAAGTCCCAAATGTTTCTATGATTCACTATCTCAGCTACTCTCCAACCACCACCAACTTTTGGATCATCCACATTGAATACTTGTTTCGCCGTACTAGCGAGGATGTAAGGATCACTCTCAAACCACCTGGTGTTTGTGTTTATAGAGGTACATAACTGATCTTTGATGACACTGCCTGGGATACTTGGGTTCGTATCAAACCAATGACACTTGAAAAAGATGACTTCCTTGCGGTCGGCATATAACACCTTAACCACAGTTAACAATTTGCCGTAGAAACCCGTATCAGCATTTTCCTCATCCCCCGGCACGAAGACCTCGCTGTTTTGAGTAGACAACTTGTCATCTCATTCTACGCACATGAACTTAACTCCGTTAACGTGACAACCAGCGTACGTTTCTCCTCGAAATGGGCCAATGGCCAGCTACATTAATTCTTTATTGAAATTTGGCGAGTTGACATCTTTCAGCTGTGCCATCTGGTAAGATACACACAAGAAACAAAATAGGTAAGCTTAAAACTAATTTACGAAATTCGGAAATAAAATATTTGACTTCCATGCTCGGAAAACCAATATGGAAACTGTTGTTTGTCCATTTCTTCCCAATTAGAAGGAAATTGGGCCTTCATCAACGCCTCGTGCTGCTCGTGTAAGGGCCAGACTTCGTCACAGTTGTTTAGTATGAACCAATGAGCTACCACCATGTCGCTATTGATGAACGACTCCGAGATTGGACCAGTGCCGAAGTGTTGTGCGGGTTGGGCAAATACAGATAGGGTCTCTGGATGTTGACCACCTTCGTCATTGCGAGACGCACTATTGAAGGCAGTTTCAACATTTCGAAGGTACATTGCACAAAATGTGAGTGCCTCCATTGCAATGTACGGCTCGGATATAGAGCCTTCGGGACATGTCTTGTTCCGAACGTACCGCTTGTACGTACCTAACATTCTGCAAGGAAATTTACATTAAGATTCATATATATATATATATGATAGTAAGGAAATATTATCAAATAGCAGAGATAAGTTATGCCTCTCGATTGGGTACATCCAACGATAATGCACCGAGCCAGCTTGCTTTGCCTCATCCGGAAGATGTATTAGTAGGTGCACCATTACATCAAAGAATTAAGGCGGATATATTTGCTCAAGCCGGCACATGATGTACACAATATCCTCGTTAATTGCTTGAAGGTCTGCCTTAACCAATGACTTGGCACATTGTCTCTGGAAGAATTGAGACAAATAAACTACCGTCTCAACAACACCAGCCTCTAAGCAAGGCCGAATACCAATCGGAATGAGTCGTTGTAGCAAAACATGATAGTCATGGCTCTTCATACCAGAAATGGTACCACCGTCCGTGCTAACACCCCGGGATATGTTGCCGGCTTATCCGTCGGGAAATTTCACACCTTGCAACCACTTCAGGAATTTTTTCTTATTGTCCAGTGTAAATGTATAACATGGATGAGCCATGATGTATTTGCCATTGACGACTTTTGGCCACAAATTAGGCCGAATCCCCATTTCTTTCATGCCCAAACGAGCTTTTTTGTGTCCTTTGACTTGCCTTCAAGGGGTAAAGTCGTTCCCACAACACTCTCAATAACATTCTTCTCGATGTGCATAGGATCGGCGATGTGTCTGATTTTCCTAACATTTTTCCTAATTTCCAAACATATTTTCTAATTTCAATCATTTCATTACATATTTTTAATTTTCCTATTTTACAACAAAATTTCCTAATTTCCTAACATATTTTCTATTTTCCTAATTTCATAACATATTTTCTATTTTCCTAATTTCATAACATATTTTCTATTTTCATATTTTCCTAACAAATTTTCTAATTTCCACAAATTCTAAACAATTTCTACACATTTTCCACAATAAATACAAAATTTCCTAACATAATTATATCCAACATTCTTAACAAAAATAAATTGAGAGGTAAACGCACATACCTTTTTATAAGTATTCCTTCAAATCAACCACAAAATTCCTACAACACAAAACATAATTAATACCTAATCAAAAATCAAAATTTCAAAATTAAAAAAAAATAAAATTTTCATACCTTAATATTTGATATTTGATGATTGATAGAGAAAAAGGATTTGATTGGTAGTGAAAATGGTGATGAGATGATAATAATAAGTAGAGAAAGAGAGTGAGTGAGTAAGAGGGAGAGATAGAGCAGAGAGAATGGATGAGAAGCAGAGAGGAGGAAGAAGAAGAAGAAGAAAAGAGAGAGTCTCGGGTATTTAGTGTGTTTAGACTTTTGCCAGACGAACCTCATTCGCAGGGCAATCTTTAATGATTCGTCGGGCAACATAGGGTTAACGCCCAGTGTTACCCGACGGTGGGTACAAATCGTGGGGTAACACCTTCCAATTTTGTGCGCCAACGGCATGCTCTTCCCGCCAACCGGTTACTCAGCGAGTATGCTTATCCGTCGAGCAACCTATACTTACCCCGCGAGATTTTCTTCGTCGGGAAAAAGCTAGTCGGGCAACAACGATTTTTTTGTAGTGAGAGCAGGATTTGCAGAAATAA
The DNA here is from genome assembly GCA_037349345.1 of Oemleria cerasiformis. Taxonomy (NCBI): domain Eukaryota; kingdom Viridiplantae; phylum Streptophyta; class Magnoliopsida; order Rosales; family Rosaceae; genus Oemleria; species Oemleria cerasiformis. The sequence goes on along the minus strand of JAZGTL010000012.1, from coordinate 6,188,266 downwards.
AATTAGAAACCATATTATATTTTTAAATTAAAAAATAACAAGTTGTAGTTTTGCCTTCTCCGTACCAAACATAGCACAAAATTTTGAATAAAACAAAATATAGCCCAAAATTTAACCCAATTAATTCGGAAACAGATAATCCTGACAGGCAATTTGGTGACAACGAGGTTATAACAAATGAAACCCTTAAATTTAAAAACTTAATTTAAACATAATTATTTAAATATGAGATGCATATAATAGGTGAAAAGTACGTACATGTATTATTTGGTAGAAGTTTTCACCTAATACGATAAAAAGTTTGAATATTATATAAAATTTATTATTATTAATTTAATTTATTCAATACATTAATTTTCTTGAATAAGTTATTAAAAATGCACATGTAATTCGTTAATTTTATGAGTATTGTTAAAAATTGTGTGAAAACTACGTAAATTGTACGTATGTACTTGCATAATACCTGTATAGTTTTATATAAAAAATATGCATCTTTTAGCGAATTTTTAATAAGTGTATATAACAAATGAAATTATTTAAAAAAAATATGTTTGAACGCATATTATATGGAAATTTAGTAACTATTCCTACAAAAGAGGCATATACACACTATAAATGAAATCCATTATGTAAAAAATTCGAAGAAAACAAATATTATTGATAACTATTAATTGACTGCTCTCAACTACAATTTCATAAGAATTATAAAGTACAATAAAACACCTAAATCCGAATTAATATATCTGAACTATGACTCAACATTTTTCTTCCTACCGTAATTCATTAGTTGTTAACTTTTCAAATCTGAACTTCGTTTGAAAACTGCATCCAAACTCATTACTGGAGTAGAAGACTTCTTGGAGCCAGCTCCATTATTATTAGGAGGTTGAGGCTTTTTCGAGGCTGGCAGACCTGGCACATCCTCTAGTCCCATTAATTTAGTTCCTTTAGTTTTTGGTGTTGTTGAACCTGACATCTTGGTTATTGAATTAAGATTAAAAGTAATTTTTTTTTTTCCAAATTAAACGTAATTAAAGCACTGACCTAATTCAAGACGTTGAAAACAAAGAAGTGAGGGAGATTGAAGGCGAGTTCATTGAGAATACAAAGACTTTATAACCTAATTTCCCGCCAAATAAACAAAGGAATCCCAAACAAGCAAGGATAACTGAAAGCTAATACTTTCCAAATCAGAAAAGGAAAGTTTTGCAAAATAAAAAAAGATCAGAATTGGAAAAAAATGGAATCCTAATGAGATAGGGAGAAAAAAAAAAGGGTTAACCTTATGAAAACTGTAAATAATTTTTTTTTATATATTTTTTGAGCTTGAAGATGAGTCATTTAAAGACAGAAAGTTGTATTTCTTGTTTTTCAGCTGCGTTCTTGTGTTTTTTTAAATACTTTCAACAAAAATCATTTTATATTTTCATGAATATATCATGACCGACTAAATCAAGTCAAGTAAATATCATTGATCCAATTATTCCAATCCAATACGCTATATATATATATCTCTTACGAAGCATGTTTCAATTATTAATTTGTCTTGAAATTTTGTAAAAGAGAAAAAGAAAAAATTTGTGAAATTTGATGTGGCTCGTAAAAAATACAAACGAGAATTTCAATCGGTTTTATATGTTTCAATTTATTTTTTTTGGGAGTTCAAGTTATTAATTCTCTGGAAATCATAATTGCCTTTGCAAAATGCTAATGCTAATTGGTTATTGGGTAGTTTTAATGCCAAATAAAGTAAACCTAACTAATGACATTTAAGTTTTGGTAGGGTTGTTTCATCTTTTGAGAGCTTATCGAAAAAATGACCGATGCAGATGAAGTACCACCTTTTCCAAGAAGGTGAGAATTAATTAAGTGCACTCAACTATAATTCCATAAGAAATAAGCAAATTGAGGAAGAAAACAAATATTTTTTATAACAATTAATTAAGTGCACTCAACTATAATTCCATAAGAAATAAGCAAATTAAAACACCCAAATCCTAATTAATATATTTGAACTCCAACTCAACATTTTTCTTGGTATGTCCCCCCTATTACTACTTTTTAACTTCTCGCATCTTAACTTCGTCTGAAATGATCTAATTCAAGACGTTGAAAACAAAGAAATCAAGGAGATTGAAAGTGATCGAGTTCATTGAGAATACAAAGACTTGTATTTATAGTAGTAGTGTGAAGATGTAGCCCAATTTCCTTCCAAAATAAACGAAGGATTCCCCTAACAAGCAAGGAAACACTGAAAACTAACACTTTCCAAATCATAATAGGAAAGTTTTCCCAAAGAAAAAATCAGATTAGGAAAGAAATAGAATCCTAACGAGAAAGGGAGAGAAAAAAAAAAGTTAACCATATAAAAAGTGTAAATAAATTTTTGATTTTTTTTTTGAGCTTGAAGTTAAGTTATTTAAAGAGAGAAAGTTGTATTTCTTATTGTTCTGCGTTCTTGATTTGTTTCTAAATACTTTCAACTAAGTCATCTCATTAATTTCTTCATATATCAATTATGACCAACTAAATCGTCTCAAGTAACTATCATTGATCCAATCCAATGTAATATTTCAATATATTTTACGAAGCATGTTCCCATTAATTTCTCTCGAAATTTTGTTAAAGAGAGAAAGAAACAATTTGTAAAGCTTGGTGTAGCTCGTAAAAAATACTAATGGAATTGGCTCAAAGGAATTTCAAAATGGGTTATCTAGATTTCAAATATTTTTTTTTTGTTTTTTTGTTTAGAGTTCAAGTGATTAATTCTCTTGAAATCATATAATTGCCTCTACAAAATGCTAATTGGTTGTTGGGGTTGTTTGTCAAATAAAGCAAGGGAGCATTTTTGCTCACCACATGTTTAAGTAGTATTGCATTAAACTTTTGTAAAAATATTTAAATCTAATAAAAAATACAATTAAATCTAAAAAAAAATGCAAGAACCCAATCAGCCATGGCTTCCACACGCACGTTGATCATGCTTTCCTTCGTTGCCGGCAACAACCTCTCGATGGCGGTGACATCCACCTTTTCTCCCTTTTTTTTAAGGCGCTAACAAAATGAATGTTTTAATTTTGAAGGCATTGCGCACCGAGTTTGTTAGGAGACATCTGAGTAAGAAGGCTACGGATGGTAGTGCCATTCTTCGGGGTCCGAGTGCTGGAACATGGTGTATTAAATTCAGAAATGGAAGCAGCACATCAGGCCCCCATTTCCAGTATGGTTGGTCGCAATTTGTGAGGGATATAATTTGCGAGTCGATGATGTGTGTGTCTTCGTCTACGAAAATGCAGTTGCACTTTCGTTTGAGGTTGTCATTTTTTGCGCTTTATAAGAAGCTGAAAATTGAAATTTCTGTCGGGCTAGTAAGTAATCAGCGGTTGATTTTTGAATTTGTGCACCATTAAAAGAATTTGTTCGTATTTTGTGCACCCGAATGCCCAGCCGTTCCTTCTCTGAGAGGCACAGATGAGACCCAAATTTCTGTTCAAGATCGACCATGTCCATAGCAGTACCAGCCGCTAACCCTCAGCCCCACAGCCCGTCTGCAAGAAGCCCCTCAAGCGGTAACCGAAAATCGACAACCTAGACGAACACAAGACTTCGTCGTGCCGCCCAGCACCCCAGCCCTAACCGACCGCACACACTCCTAGTTTTGCCCCGCACCAACGCGATAGACCCCTCTACGCTGATCAACAAGCCAGACCCCTCAGCCCGTCTACTCGAAGCCCCACGAACGGCAGTCGAAACCCTACAACGAAATTATCACAAGAAATTATCGTGCCACCTAGCACCACAACCCTAGCCGACCGCACAAGCTCCTCGGTCCCCCCCCCCCCCCCCCCCCCCCCCCCCCCCCCCCCACACCAAGTCAGGGAAGCCCCTCGATGCTGATGATCAAACTAGACCTCAACCGGCAAGCACGGGAAGATGGATGGAAATCCGGCGCCCAAACCCTAGCAGACGAAAACTCTCCTTGCGAGAGACCAATAATAGAAATTGTTTCATCTTGCTTACCTATTTATAATTATTATCTTGTTTTTAGATTTAACGGAAAAGCTAATAGATTTAACATAAAAATCTAAATTGATGTGTGAAATGAAAGTACTTGTAAAGTATTTTTTATTTAAAAATTTTATATATTTTAGTAAATTTAAAAAAAATATAGAAAATAAAATTATTTTATAAACAAATTTGTATGTACTCATATTATACGCAAATTTTGTAAGTATAAATAAAAAAATAGGCATATACGCACTATAAATGAAATCCCTTACTAAAAAAATACGAAGGAAACAAATTTTATTGATAACTATTAATTAACTGCTCTCAACTATAATTCCATAAGAAAAAAGCAAATTAAAATAACTAAATCCTAATTAATATATCTTAACTCCAACTCAACATTTTTCTTGGTACGTCCCCCCTATTACTACTTTTTAACTTCTCGCATCTTAACTTTGTTTGAAAACTGCATCCAAATTCATTACTGGGGTAGAAGACTTCTTAGAGCCAGCTCCATTATTATTAGGAGGTTGAGGCTTCTTCGGGGCTGGCGGACATAGCACATCCTCTGGTCCCATTAACATAGTTCCTTTTGTTTTTGGTGTTGTTGAACCTGACATCTTAACAGTCACAAGGGTGAAAAAATAAATTAGATTTAAAAAGTCTCTCGCAAGGAGAGTTTGTTTTTCTGCTCTGCTAGGGTTTGGCCATTGGCACACTTTAAACATGTCGAGGGTGCCGCTGCTTTCCCTGCATTGGTGGCGTTCGAGTTGGTGGGCCGTGATGGAGGCCTGAGTTGGTGGTGAACGTATTGGGCAAGCAACGGGTGTGGTCATTTGCTTGTGGGGATTCGGTTGAGGCACAAGGGTTGGGTTTTTTCTAGGTTCGACCTGGTCTCTTCGTGGCTGGTTTATTTGAGACCTGTTTGCGGGAGATCGCGGGGGGGTCTGCGACCTGAGGTACGGTGGTAGGCCTGAGATGGTGTTCATATAGAGCAGGCGACGGGTGTGGTCGGCTGTTTGTGGAGGTTCGGTTGAGGCACCAGGCTTGGGGTGTTTCTGGTTTTGGACTGGTCTCTCCGTGGCTGGCCAGGTTGCGACCTTGTTTCTGGGCGATCGCGGGGGGGTCTGTGACCTTGGGTACGGTGGCTGATAGCCGTGATGGACATGGCAGACTTGGAAAAACGTTTTGGTTCTCATCTTCGCCTCTCGGAGAAGGAACGGATGGGGGTACGTGAGTTGCAAGAGGAAGTCGAGGACCTTCCTTTAGGGTTCCGATTCTATCTTGTGGCAGAAGTCTTCACCGACAAGGGTATATGCGGTGATGCCTTTGTGCGGCTATTCTCGGGCCTCTGGAAAGGGAGGGAGGGGGTCTCCATACGGGTGATTGGGGAGAAAACGTTTTTGGCGTGCTTTGTTGTTCAGCAAGACATGCAACGGGTTCTGGATATGGAACCGTAGAATTTTATGGGGGCCTTGGTAGTTCTGGCAGAAGGTTCTAGTACTACGAATCCTAGGAGTCTGAGGTTGAACCACTCCTCCTTCTGGGTGCAACTTCATGGTATTCCCCCTTTTAGCATGACGGTTGCAGTAGCCAAGAAAATTGGCGTCCTTGTGGGGGCCGTGCTGGAGGTCGACACGTCTTGAGGTAAGAAGTGTATCGGCCAGTTTTTTCTTGTCTGTGTCCGAATGAGGGTGGATAACCCGTTGATGCGTGGAACTTGTGTGGAATTCCCTGTAGAGGGCCAGAAATGGATTGACTTCAAATATAAGTTGTTGTAGACATACTGCTTGGTGTGTGGCTCGTTGGGTCACAATACTTGGCGTTGTGGTGGTCCTAACCTGGCAGGGGTGGGGGTGGCCCGTGGCTTGACGTTTGGGGGTCTGGAGGCGGAGACTTATCTTAGGGGTCGGCCGCTACATAGAGTGGTTCGTAGGCAGGGAAGTGGTGCATAGATTTGGGCCGTAGGGGCCGGGGGAGAGGCCAAGGGGATGGGATTGCCTCTTGACTAGCTGAGAGCATCTGGGCGCAGAAAGACGAGGAGGTGCGGCGTACTCGGGTCTTGGAGGCAGCTTTTGCTGCTGGTCTGATTGGTAGAGGAGGTGAGTTGAATGTGGGGGGTCCTAGGACTGCTCGGATGGAATGTGAGGAAGAAGGCTGGCATGGCTGGGTACAGGGACCTATGGTACCGACTGAGGGTGGGGATACTTCTGGTCAGGCTCTTCCTATCTAGACCCCTATTGGGCAGAGCAGTGCTGAGAGGGAAGTTGTGGTTTCGGGGGAGTTTCATGATCTGGAATCTACTCATGATCGGGGCTCTATGCCGACTATGGAGGTTGGAGAGGGGGGCTATACCGAGATGGAAGTTCCTATATCCCAGCAGTCTAACCCTTTTCAACTTATGCCTATCATTCTGGGTGGGAGGATCGGGAGTGTGGGCCTGGGTAAACGGCGTCGACTGGTGGAGGACGGAGATGTTGTGTGAAGGTGTGGCTAGGCGGAGATGGTTGGAGTGTGGAGTGGAGGTTTGTGTTTCTCAGGTGGTCGGGACCGACCTTAATGGGTCTATTGAGCGAAGGGGTGTGTGTTCCACCTCTTCCCCGTCGCCATGCGTATTCTATGCTAGAACTGTCAGGGTATCGGAGGTATGCTGACCGTTCATAACTTGGTGGAGCAAACTCTGCTTCATCAACCTGATATTGTGGTTTTATTGGCGACGAAGAATAATAGTAGAAGGTTTGATTATATAAAAACAAAGTTGAGAATGCCCTTCATGCATGCGGTTGAGCCACGGGGTTTGAGTGGTGGACTATGCATTTTCTAGAAGGATGTTCAACAAGTAATGTTAGTTAAATATGGTGATTTTCTTATTGAAGTTTTAATAAAGGACGTTATTTCTGGTTATACTTGGCGATTTTTCTCTATATATGCGAGTACAGATGATAGGATCCGAGTGGATCAATGGAAAAGCCTGGGGGCTCGTATTGCCAGGTGTGGGGACCCTTGACTTCTGATAGGACATTTTAACAATGTGCTGTCAGTTACTAAAAAGGAAAGGGGTCTTATTCAGTCCGAAAATTCAATGATTTCCTTTCTGGAGTTTGTGGCTGATAATCGATTGCTCGATTTGGGATATCAAGGGCATCCGTTTACTTGGAGGAATAAAAGGGACACGAGGTACATTCAGGCTCGCTTGGACCGTGGATTGGCCACAACGGAGTGGGTGGAGTTGTTCCCAGCATGGACTCTACACCACATCCTTGTGGAAGGATCCGACCACCTGATGTTGCTATTGTGACTTGCGCCGCCTATGTGTCGGCCGAAGAGGAGGTTTTTTTATATCCTAGATGGAGGAATGATCAGGATTGCCGACAGCTGATTAAAGAGTGTTGGCCTCAAGTGACTCGGGGATCAAAGGCTTTCCAAGTCTGCGAGAAACTGAAGGGGGTGCGTTCGGGTCTTCTAGGTTGGCGAAAGAGAAACCAGCGAAATTGTAAGGTACTTATTGAGGAGGTACATCAGCAATTACATAATGCTTATATTCAACCCTCCTTCGATGGAGTATTGGTGCGGCACAAGGAGGTAGAGCGGAAGTGCTTGATCCGTGAAGATGAGTGTTATTGGAAACAAAAGGCTCGGGTTCAGTGGTTACAAGAGGGGGATAAAAACACAAAAATTTTCCACTCTTCCACAGTCAAATGCCAGCGATTTAATAGACTATGGGGTCTTGAAAACTGGGATGGGGAATGGGTAGAGGAGGGCCCTCAGATGAATCAGATGGTGGTGGACTATTTTGAACCAACTTTTCACTACTACTAATCCTTCTTCATGTCCGGCCATTTTGGAGTGTATTGGGAGGCGGGTTACGCGGGAGGAAAATGAGGTACTCTTGGCGCCCTTAACTCGGGAAGAAGCGCAGGCAGTGATGTTTCAGATTAATCCGCCTAGGGCCCTAGGGCCGGATGGGTTCACCAGTGGTTTTTTCCTGAAAAATTGGGAGGTGATGGAAGGGGATATTTTTTAGATGGTGGCGCACTTTTGGAGGTCTGGGCGGTTACTTTAGAAAATTAACTACACTCATCTGTGTTTGATTCCCGAGGTCCCTAGCCCCGTCAAGATGTCCTAGCTGCGGCCTATTGTACTGTGCAATGTCATCTATAAGGTCATCTCGAAACTCCTTACAAACCATTTAAAGTTGATTTTGAATCGGATTATCAGTGTCAATCAGTCAGCCTTCGTCTCGGGCCGGCAAATACAGGATAATATTCTTGTTGTCCATGAGCTTCTTCACTCGATGAAGCTTCGGGGTAAATGGGAAGACAGGGACTTGGCTCTAAAATTGGATATGGCAAAGGCCTATGATAGGGTGGAATGGAATTTTGTGGTGGATATGCTTAAAGGCCTTGGGGTCGATGACTGGTTTTGTCGATTGATTCTTAAATGCATGTCTTCGGTCTCATACAGTGTCCTGGTCAACGGGGAGGAAACTGGGTACTTTTCCCCTAGTAGGGGACTCATATAGGGTGATGCCATGTCACCCTTTTTGTTCTTGGTCTGTACAGAAGGGTTGTCTGCTCTATTTCACCGGCGGGAGGAGGAGAGGGCCATCCATGGTTTTCGGCTACTGGAGTCCAGTGCTTTGCACATCACCCACCTTTTCTTTGCAGACGATGCAGTTGTATTTTGCCGTGCTACGCCCAGGGAAATTGATGAAGTAAAGAGTATCCTTGGTTGTTATGCTGAGGCATCTGGACAGCTGGTTAACCTAGAGAAAATTTCCCTATTCTTTGGGGTGAACTGCTCCAAACGTCTACGGGGGAGATTGTCTCGGAGATGCCAGATTAAGGCCCAGGACGGGTTTGGAAAGTACCTTGGTCTTTAGGCGGATTTTGGTATGTCGAAGAAGGTAATTTTTGATGAAGTACGGAACAGGATTGCCAGTAGGGTGCAAGGGTGGTCGGAGCAGCTTCTTTCCCTGGCAGGTTAGGAGATATTGATAAAGGCGGTGGCCATGGCCATGCCTAATTATGCTATGTCGTGCTTTAAACTTCTGGTGGGTGTTTGCAGAGATATAGAGCGGCTAGTTGCTAATTATTGGTGGGGGAAACAGCATGGCCAACGTGGTGTGCATTGGGCTGCTTGGAAGAAGGTGTCACGGGTAAAGAAGTAGGGAGGGCTAGGTTTCTCAAATTTGGAATGTTTCAACTTGGCAATGCTTGGCAAGATTGGCTGGCATATCATTCATGCTCCCTCATTGCTCCTGTCACAGGTGTTGCGGGACAAGTACTACTCCAATGGGTCATTCCTACAAGCACAAGCCGGCCGCCGGTCCTCCTGGGGGTGGAAGGGTCTTCTTCATGGTCAGAAAATCCTTGAGGCAGGCTTAAGATGGAGGATTGGTGATGGTGCATAGGTGTGAGCCCGATCTGATCCATGGTTGCCGACCCTCTACACTTTCAAGGTGAACTCTTCACATCCTGATATTCCTCTCTTTGTCAAAGACTTGATTGATCAGGATACCGACACTTGGAAGGCAGAGCTGATAACTCGGTGTTTTCAAAAGGAGGAGGCTCATGTTATTCTTCGGCTGCCCCGTAGCCAATGGGGTCTGGGTGATAGGTGGATGTGGCATTTCAACACAACTGGATGTTATTCGGTGAAATCGGCTTATGGTGTTGCGTTGTATTTGCATAGAAATAGGGAGTTAGGTAGACGAGGGGAGGGGGAGTCCAGTTCCTCTCCTGCTCTAGGCCCGAAATGGAGTCACATTTGGTCTATGAAGGTTCCACCGGAGCTTAAGCAATTTATTTAGAGGGGTTGTAATAATGCCCTTGCAGTCCGAGATAATTTGGTGCGGTGTCGTGTTGTGGTGGATCCTGTTTGCCCGATGTGTGGTCTTGCTGAGAAACCGAGGTCCATTTATTCTTTCAATGCCAGTTTGCCATGGACTTCTGGTTTGGGAGCCCTCTTATGCTTGATGTATGTGCTTTAGAGGGGGTTGATTTTCCTGGTATTTGGCAAGGCCTGATTGCTAAATTCCACTCCACCAATTCCCCTATAGGGTGGAACTGACTCAGACACTTACGTTTGGGCTCTAGAGGATTTGGAAGTGCCGAAATCGTAAGGTGTTTGAAGGTATTGCTATGTCGCCGGAGGAGGCCGTTGTCAACCTCCTAAATTGTGCGACTGAATTCTGAGAACTAGACGCCCCGACCTTCGAGGACCAGTTCTCGCAACCTAGACCGCCGGAGCTGAGTGATGATGAGGTGGTGTATCTTTGGAAGAAACCTGCCATGGGCATCCTAAAGGTTAATTATGATGGTGCCTGGAGTCGGGAGATGGTGTGTGGTGGCGTCGGTTGGGTCATCCGGGACTGTTTCGGGCTGCTGGTGTCTGCGGGAGGTAAAAGGGATCTATGTCTGAAGTAGAGTTTGGTGGCTAAAGCAGAGGCGGTGCGCAGTGCCCTCTCCTATTGTTTGTTGGCTGGTCACGATCGGGTGGTGATTGAGTCAGATGCTTTGGGGCTTATTAAGGCCCTTCTTGGTAAGAGCCATGGTGATGCTGATCTAAACTGTCTTATTTTCGATATCCATGCACTTGCTTTGCGGTTGGGGAGTGTTCAATTTGTGTATTCCTCCAGGCAGGCTAATAAAGTTGTGCACCTTGTTGCTAGATTTGTTTCTAGGGTTGGTGGGTATCACTGTTGGGATGAATTAGGGATGGACTAGTTGTTTGATACCTTAGTCGTTGATGCTAGTGTTTCTATTCGTTATTAATGAAGTTTTTTGATCTTTTGGTAGAAAAAAAAAAAAACCTGACATCTTGGTTATTGAATTCAGATAAAAAGTAAAGCACCAATATCTAATTCAAGACATTGAAAAAAGAGAAGTCAAGGAAATCGAAGGTGAGTTCATTGAGAATAAAAAGACTTATATTTATAGTAGTGTGACGATGTAGCCTAATTTCCTTCCTAATAAACGAAGGATTACTAAAGAAGCAAGGAAAAACTGAAAACTAATACTTCCCAAATCAAAAATAGGAAAGTTTTGCAAAAAAAAAAAATTCAGAATAGGAAAGAAATGGAATCCTAACGAAAAAAGTAGAGTAAAAAAAAAGGGTTAACCTTGTTAAAAGTGTAACTAAATTTTTTATCTTTTTTTGAGCTTGAAGTTGAGTCATTTAATGAGAGAACGTTGTATATCTTATTTTTCAGCTGCGTTCTTGTGTTTTTAAATACTTTCAACTAAAACCCTCTCATTTTTTCATGAATCATTATAACGAAATCATATTAAGTAAATATCATTGATTCAATCCAATATATTTTAACAAGTATATATGTTCCAATTAATTTCGATCAGAAGCGTTTTTCCTCCCCACCTAGTGAGCAATATATTTTGCTCACCACTCCATTTAAATCTTACCATCTGTGTTTTAAGTTAACCATAATTAATAATTTAAAATTTATCAATTAATTCTAATTTCTTGAGGAGAGAGAAAATATTTAAAAAATTAAAAATGAGACAGCCACTTCGTCTTCTTCCTCCATATGAGCTCATCTTCTTCCTCCATCTAGAAGGCATGGATTCATGGAAGGCCTTGGGTTGTCTTCAAAAAATTTCAAAATTTTAGAAAAAAATCACCACAATTTCATTATTCAAATCTAAACTTAAAACAAAGTATTTCTATATATTTTACGAAGCATGTTCCAATTAATTTTTCTCGAAATTTCGTTAAAGAGAGAATGAAACAATTTGTGAGAATTGGTGTGGCTCCTAAAAAATACTAACGAAACTCGCTCCAAAGAATTTTAAAATGGGTTTCATTGGTTTCGAATATTTTTTTTTTTTTTTTGAGAGTTCAATTCCCTTTTTTTTTTTGAAACAGTCCAATTAATTCTCTTGAAATCATAATTTCCTTACAAAATGGTAATTGGTTATTGGGTTAATGACATTTAAATTTTGGTTAATTATGGGAAGTTGTAAAGATGAGAATATCTTAATTATATCGTCATTGCTCTTTTAAAAAATTGATTGAATTAAAAATTGTCTTCTTTTAAAAATATATACTTGTTTGGCTTCTCTTCAAGAAGAATTCTCTAACAACTCACTTACAATGACTTCCCTTCAAAAAAATTCTCCAAACAACTTCCAAATCCCTCAAATTCATTGCAGCTAACAATTCTAAGTACACAAAACTTGTAAGTGCACATTTTCTTTTTCTTTAATCTATATATGTGAAATGTGATTAAGGATTTTAATTTTCTATATGTTGTATTTTATTATTTTTTTAAATGAAAAAAATAGAGAAAAGTAATGTGGGTACTTTCGTATGTATATGGAATTTGTATGAGTAACTCCCGGCCTGGACGTTGAATTATCAAAACAATAATTTGACATTTTGGGGTTTTAAAGAATTCCACCATTAATTCGAGTCTTCCGGTTTAATTTATATATATATATATATATATATATATGTGTGTGTGTGTGTGTGTGTGTAGTTTAAAGATCGATAATGGAGAAGATTGAGCTAGCTATTCACTACAATAAAATCCATCTTGCCCGGCGAAAGGACGTCGTCGAGCAATCGGAGGGATTCGTCGAGCAACTACGAAAAAGGCGAATCTCCGTCAGGCAATCTCCGTTGGACTTTGATATTAGTCGACGACAACAGTGTATTCGTCGAGCAACGTTATCTTGGGCGGCGAACTAGTGCGTCGCTGAAGTCTTCGTCGAGCAACCTAAAAGTCAACAACATAGTACCGACGTACAATGTGTGTCGGGTAACCTTACAATATTTGTCGGGTAACTATTTAAATATCCGTCGGGTAAGTAGTAGATATCCGACGGGTTAGTTTTTTAAACATCCGTCGGGTAATGTTATACACATCCGTCGGATAACTTTATACACATCCGTCGAGTAACTTTATACACATCCGTCAGGTAATTTTATACACATCCGTCGGGTAATTTTATACACATCCGTCAGGTAACTTTATAGACATCCATCGGGTGAAATATTACACATCCGTCGGGTAACGTTTTACACATCCGTCGGGGAACGTGTTTCATATTCGTGGGGTAACGCTTTCTTATCCGTCGGGTAAATTTTGAAAAATTTTCATTATATGCCTGACGCCTTGGATATTTGTTGGGCAAACTCTGAATAATTAAAATATATTTTAATAAAATATTTAATTAAATAATAAAAAAATAAAAAATTTAATAAAAAATTTCAATTAAAAGAATCAAAATAAAATAAAATTAATATTTATAAAAATTAATGTAATATTTTTACATCATTAAATATAAAAAAAAATATTTTATATATAGTACACTCTAACTACTAGTCGAGGGGTCAAAGTAGGCGGGATCCTGAGGGGGCTGTTGGATGGGCTGTGAGAAAATGTCATCCAATCCACGATCACCCAAACGTTGAAGGACCTTGCCAAGGGCAGTCTTGATTTGTTGGTTTTGGGCTTGAATCTCCGCATATTGGGCTTTGATCATAGCATTTTCGGCCTCGAGGTTTCTCCAACGGTCTGACGTCTCTTGGGGATTGCCTATCCGAGAAGAACTGGACCACTAAGTCGAGACATCCCGCACAATCCCGTCACCCGCCCCCCGAACGACCCTCCCTGGGCATCTCCCAAGTTGTCGTTCCAGAATAGCGATCGACATGTCGGGATTAGGGAGGTACTGCTCCAACGGCACTTCCGGATGCTGTTGGGTGAGCTCAGCTTGGGTCTGCTGGACATCTTGCTGCATCGCGTCCTACAAATTCGAATAAATATTAAGTAGAAATATAATTATCAAATTAAAAAATAATGTTTAATCTTCCAAAAAAATCAACTTACGTGAATTTTGTCAGCCACTTGATCCCCCGTCCAGCGTACACTTGCACCCAGGCATCCACTTCTAGGAACATCGACCCGGCGTTGCGCCGATCCTCCTGCCGGGCCGATAAGGATCGCGACCCCCCGTGCTGGTTGAATTTCTTCGCTCCTCAGTTCGATGTCTTTGCAATCGATTTCTGCTATTCATTTATAAAACCAAAAATTAAATTTTAAAATGGAAAATAACATAAAAATTAAATAATTTAATTAACTAGATAGATAATACGTACCAGATAGGTGGGGGACACGAAATGGTCGCACAACCACAACCACCCAGGCAGTTTTGACCCGTCCAACTCCGCCGGAGAATTTGCCCGAGCTTCCTCTAGGGAAAGCCAAGTCAAGAAGTACTTGTGGAGCTCGTACTTCCAGTCGGCGCACCGTACCTGCAAATGGTGGCTCAGGTATCTACTGCACTCGACATTATCCAAGTCGAACTCAAAATTGATCTTCAATTAATTATTAAAGTTAGTAAAATAATTAAAAAATATGAAATAAATGTTAAAAATGGGAAAAAAAAACATACCGATAACTCTCCCCCACAACGCGTGATCTCCTCCGGGGTTTGGGTTCTGAAAGTTTCCCCCATCATCAGGGACTTGGTGCGAAGAATCGCACCAATGTCATGCAACAGGAGGCTGTGAATTTTGACCGGGGTGGACCGGAGGCGCGGCACGTACACCACCAGTACCTTTGCATTTGTTGCCCTGCAAATCCGCTGGGATGTCAAACCGCGGTTTATCCCGCTCACGTTCACCGACCTACCTACAAATTCGATGAACATTGGTAAATAAAATGAGTAACAAATATAAATGGTTGGTTAAATAAACAAAATGTTACCCATTTTATTATTTTTAATTATTTTCTCTCTTCTTGAAATTCTAAAAAGTTAATTAATTTTAAAAATGTTATTTATGCTACTTAGTGGTATTTCTCTCCACTTGTTATGTGAGAGGTCTCAAGTTTGACTCTCGTCGATATAAGATCATACTCAATATTTATATAATGTAATCCCCTCCCCAAATATCCTGGTATATAAATAAATAAATAAAATGCTATTTATAGTTGTGTTAATAGACACATAGCAGCTATTTAATGAGGTAGTTAGCAAAAAATAGGAAGAAAACAAATATTTTTTTATAACAATTAATTAAGTGCACTCAACTATAATTCCATAAGAAAAAAGCAAATTAAGAAACCTAAATCCTAATTAATATATCTGAACTCCAACTCAACATTTTTTCTTGGAACGTCCCTCCTAATACTACTTGTTAACTTCTCCCATCTTAACTTCTTCTAAAAACTGCATCCAAATTCATTACTGGGGCAGAAGACTTCTTAGAGCCAGCTCCATTTTTATTAGAAAGTTGAGGCTTTTTCGGGGCTGGCGGCCATAGCACGTCCTCTGATCGCATTAATTTAGCTCCTTTAGTTGTTTTGCGTTGTTGAACTTGCCATCTTGGTTATTGAATTACGATAAAAAGTAAAGCACCGTTCTAATTCAAGACGATGAAAACAAAGAGAGAAAGTTGTATTTCTTATTGCTCTGCGTTCTTGATGTGTTTCTAAATAATTTCAACTAAGTCATCTCATTAATTTCTTCATATATCAATTATGACCAACTAAATCGTCTCAAGTAAATATCATTGATCCAATCCAATACAATATTTCAATAGATTTTACGAAGCATGTTCCCATTAATTTCTCTCGAAATTTTGTTAAAGAGAGAAAGAAACAATTTGAAAAGCATGGTGTAGCTCCTAAAAAATACTAACGGAATTGGCTCAAAGGAATTTCAAAATGGGTTCTATAGGTTTCAAATATTTTTTTTTTTTTTTACAGTTCAAGTGATTAATTCTCTTGAAATCATATAATTGCATCTGCAAAATGCTAATTGGTTGTTGGGGTTTGCCAAATAAAGCAAGGGAGCATTTTTGGTCACCACATGGTTAAGTACTGCATTAAATGTTTTTTAAAATATTTAAATCTAATAAAAATTACAATTAAATCTAATAAAAAATGCAATAACCCAATCAACCATGACTTCCACTCGCACGCTGATCACGCTTTCCTTCTCCTTTTTTTTGTTTGTCCCCACTGATCGATATCCAACCTTTCACTTGGATCTCCTTTTTTTTTTTTGTGACACTTAGATCTCCTTTTTGGTAAGGGATTTGATTTTGTGGCTTCTATGGTGGATGAACTTAGGATTTTTGTCACCATCCTCAGTTAATCAAAAGCAAAATACACAATCACTAAAATTATCAATATTGTGGTTTACATGAATGAGATCAGAAATGAGATTTGAAGCATTTTTCTGCTCAATTACTGGATCGAAATAAAATTTATCAAGTTCAAAAAGAGAGAAAGGGACAGGAGGGAGAAAAAATATAAGGAATGATGGCCGACTTTGATATGTGGTTTGGGAGGAGCACCAAACAGTTGAAGCGAGCTTCGCCGGTGTCGATGGCGATCTTCGTCGTTGACTTCGAAGAGAAGAGGAGAAGACGAAGTGGCTGCTTGAGTTATTGTATTTTTAATTAGATCTAATTGTAAAGTTATATTAAATTTTAATATTTAAAAGTTCATTTCATGCAATACTTAACTGCTGTTAAGTTAAAAACCATATTTCATTGTAAGAATGAAGTTGTGAGCAAAAATGCTCCAATAAATCAAACCTACTAACTTTGAAGTTTTGGTTATGAAAAGTTAAGAAGAGGTGAGAGTATCTTACATCATTATTGTTCTTTTAAAAAAAATATTGAATTAATATATATTTTTTTTTGTTATTGACACGCAATATCTCAAAATTTTCAACCAATGTCTAATCTGTGTCGGAGGTCGGAAAGACTAACAGAGGCATTTCAACCTTAACATGGCTATAAGTCAAATGACATTTTCGTGCTTCGAATCCAAGACATTGGAAATGTATAAACCATTTAACTTGATGCTTTGGGTTGGCACTTGGCAGAGCCATCATCGCAATTCCTATTTACTACTCACCTACAAATACAATTGCTTCTCATCAAGAAAATTCCTACAACTTTATTTGCTCCATATAAATACAACAAGTTAGTTCTCCAAGCTTTAGTTTGATTTACTACTCACTTACAATGGCCTCTCTTCAAAAATATTTCTCCAAAAACTCCCCAATTCCTCAAATTCATTGCATCTGACAGTTCTAAATATACAAAACTTGTAAGTGCACATTTGTTTTCTTTAATTTTTATATGTGAAATGTGATTACAGTTTTTAAGTTTTTATATTTTGTATTTTTTTTAAATGCAAAGTAGAGAAAAGTAATGTGGGTACTTTCTTATGTATATGGAAATAATGGGAAAGATTGAGCAGCTAGCTACTTTTAACGTAACATTTTTGTTTTTGTACAGAGAATTCCACATAAATTTGTAGAAAAATATGGGGAAGGTCTATCAAATCCGACACACTTTGAGCTTCCAGGTGGTGCAAAATGGGAATTAGAGGTGACAAAAACATGGAATAGAGAGGTTTGGTTTGACAAAGATTAGACAAAGTTTTATGAGTTTTTCTCTCTTGATAAGGAATTAAAAATGTGTACTCTTCAGATATGAAGGCAACTCTAAATTCCACGTTTCCATATTTGATAGAAGCGCCACAGAGATCGAATATCCAAGAATAACATTTCCTGAGATGAAAGAAAACAATGAAGAAGCTGATGATGATGAATGTGTTGAAATATTGGAGGATTTGCCATGTCGACCTCAAAAGAAAAACAGGAGAACATTGACTGAAAATGAGAAAGCTATAGCTCTTGAAAGAGCTCATGCTTTCAAATCTGTAAAGCCTCACTTTAAAATTGCACTGCAACCTTGTTACTGAAGGCAATTAGTAAGCTTAATTTCTACACATAATAATATTTAATTAATTATCTGCCTTTTTCGGACATGTTCTTACGTTAATAATTTGTTTGGTGTTGAAGTATTTGCCGAGCAAGTTTGAAAAGGAGCATATAAAGGAACATGCTGGTAATGTGATCCTTAAGGTTTCGAATGGAGGAGGATCGTGGTCAGTTAAATTCTCATATGTGAAATCAAAAGCGCGATTCCTCCATGGTACTTGGTCGAAATTTGTAAGGGACAATGACTTGAAAGTGGTCGATGTTTGTGTTTTTGTTTTGATAAATGACATAAAGCTTTCATTCGAAGTAGTGTTTTACCGTGGTGCTGCCAATTATTGCCTCATCCCCTTGTCGTCTCCAGGGTAGTCTTTGTTGTGAACATTTGATAATTTTTTTATTGTTGAAGTAAACGGAAAACAGATTATGAAGATGATGATGATGATGAAGACGACAACTCTGTGGAAATCTTGGATGATTTTCCACCATGCCAAGAGAAACCAAGGGAAATTTCTTGGTTCCTACCATGTCCTCAGCCACACCAGAAGACTAACACAAGTTGTATTAAAGCAGAATGCAAAGATGGTACACGACGAATAGATGATACTTATGATACTGTAGTAGTTTAATACACATAGAAATTAGAAGAATACATAAAATATTTATAAATCTCCCCCCTTTAAAGGGATTCAAGACTAAGATTAGTTGATGCAACGTAATAAGTCATATAGAAGCAATGAGGGATTCATGATAAAATCCTTACTTGATGGATTTTTTGTTTACAATTTTTGGTTTGGCTGATTGATAAAGGGATCAAATGGTATAATTCTTTTCTTGGTAGCAAAAGTTTTTTTAATAGAGTAAAAGCTCTTGATAAAACTTTAGATAAGGAAGCCCTAGTTATGAATATACTAGAAAAAAGAACTCGATGAATAGATCCCATTGTCGGGCGAAATTATTATGATGTGGTGTTTATGACTCATCTGAAAACCCGGTCCGACGATAGAATTTTCAACATCAGGACCGTTCAATTTTTGGCTTTACATTTCTAATGCCCCATCGATCATTATCGGCATGTTTTTCTGAGCTTATGTGCCTCGAACGTTTGGTTTGTGAATTTCAATGGGTTTTTCGTAGTTTTGGTTCAATTGATATTCAAACGATTGAATTTCAAAAAATTGACCGTTCAATCGTTACTTTTAAGTCTGCAGACCTCACCCATAAAAAATCTTTATGTTTTGAGTATTTTAAGCCATCCGATCGTGAAGAAACGTTGTGTAACCGTTGAATCATCACGCACCATAACCTAATCCCGGGATTTCCAAATTGGGTAAATTTTCACGTAGGCGATATATGAGTACCTACCATAAATGTGGATGGTTAGATCGGTCCATTTCTATATGTAAATTATTAAAAATAGGAAAATATGCATATTAATCAAGGAGTTTAAACACTTGAAGGAAACTTCAAAACAAATTTTGAAGTTTTGGTTCTAGCGATATTCAAACGATTGAATTTTATGGATCTAACCGTTCATTTTTTTATTTTATGTGCCTAGATCTCGCCAATCGAAAAGGTTGATGTTTTGAGGATTTCAAGCCGTCCGATCGTGAAGAAACGTTGTGTAACCGTTGGATCGTCGTGCACCATTACCTAATCCCGGGATTTCCAAATTAGGTAATTTTTCTCGTAGGCGATCTATGAGTACCTACCATAAATGTGGACGGTTAGATCTGTCCATTTCAAATTTTAAATTATTAAAAATAGGAAAATGCGCATATTCATCAAGGAGTTTAAACACTTGAAGGAAACTTCAAAACAAATTTTGAAGTTTTTGTTCTATTGATATTCAAACGATTGAATTTTACAGATCTAACTATTCATTTTTTTATTTTACGTGCCAAGATCTCGCCCATCGAAAAGGTTGATGTTTTGAGGATTTCAAGACGTCCGATCGTGAAGAAACGTTGTATAACCGTTGAATTGTCGCACACCATTACCTACTCCCGGGATTTCCAAATTGGGTAATTTTTCGCATAGGCGATCTATGAGTACCTATCATAAAAGTTGACGGTTAGATCGGCCCATTTCATATCGTAAGTAATTTTAAAAAGTTGTTAACTAAATAAATGTAAATTGAATCCGGTATATATTGCCCGACGAACATGAATATTCGTCGGGCAATATATCCCAATTCGGCAACCTCCCAACGAACAGAGAAACACGTACTTATGAGATTTGAAGACTTTGCCCGACATTGTAAAAGTATATTCATCGGGCGAATATCTGTTAGTTTTTATAAATTCAAATTAGATTTAGTTTAAATTTTTTATTTTTTATATTTGTTATAATTAATTTTTTGTTGTATACACTCTTTTATCAAATAAGAAAAAATGTTGGGAAGTCGATTCAAGGATGTGGACATCAAAGTTTGTGGCTTTAGTACATATATAAAAGATTAATTTAAACTTTTGTGAATGAAATCATAAAACATACATATAAATCACATTTATTGATTTGAAGTTGGATATTACATATATAAATGAAATTTCTAATTTACAACTTTCATTCGGTGTCGGATTCGCTTTCCCCATCCCACGATTTGGTCATCGTCCTTTTCCCCATCTTCTTCATGGTATCGGTCATCCAAGTCCCAAATATTTCTATGATTCACCATCTCAGCTACTCTCCAACCACCACTAGCTTTTGGATCCTCCACATAGAATACTTGTTTCGCCGTACTAGCGAGGATGTAGGGATCACACTCAAACCACCGGGTGTTTGTGTTTACAGAGGTACATATGTAACGACCCGGACCAGAAATTAAACTATTTTGAGGATTGGACAATTTTACCCTCAGTTTTGGACGGGTTCGGGAGTCACTTTCTGACTGGCAAGACTTTTGGGAAATTTTCTAAAGTCGTTGCGTAGGTCTCGAACTCACGAGTTCGTAGACAGGCGGCACGCGGAAAACGGAGACCCAGTGAGTTCGTTACGGGTCTAGAAGCTTCAGGGGCAGTTTGGTAATTTTGGAGAAGTTGGAACTATATAATAGATATTTTCTCTCTCCTCGGCAGATTGGTCAGTATGGTCCCTCTCTCTCCTACCCGAAAACCCCCCCCCCCCCCCCCCCCCCCCCCCGTGTGAACACAAAGCTTGATTTTCATCGGACGGATTTCGATCCGAGTTGAGTGAAACCAAGGTCGGGAGGATCATCCCCGGGACCCCACGAGCATTTTGGGGTAGATATTGGAGCGGGAGCACCGCCGTAGGCGACGGACGGAGGAGGGAGGTGAACCGAAACTTCTCGGCCGTTTTCCGGCCAAACCAGGTACGATCTCGGAACTTTGACCTCATATTTGGATTCCTGGTGGAGAGTAGATAAATTTCCATGTATAGATCGTGAAAAACGGTTAAGAAATGAAGAAGTTAGAAAATTGGTAGTTTCGGCCGGAAATGGGGGATTCCGGCGAACCAGACGGCGGCGGAGGTGGCGGTCCGGTCATCTTCTCCGGCCAGCCTCCGGCGACGGTGACGGCGTCCGGTCGTCTTCTCCGGCGAGTCACCGGTGACCGGTCGGGTCGAGTTGAACCGGTCGGGTTGAGTGAACCGGTCGGGTCGAGTTGGACCGGGTCAAGTTGAGCCGGACCGGGTTGGACCGGTCCAGGCGCGTGAACACTGTAGTAGTGCGTGACCGGCGCGTGAGCGCGCGTGGGTGCGTGACCGACCTTCCGGCGGCGCGTGGCGGCGCGTGGGGCCGAGACTGAGGTCACGGCGGCACGTGGGAACTAGTTTTCGACGTTCCGAATCTGTTGGTACAGGTTTGAGGTTGATCAGACGTCGTTTAGAGATTGTTTTGGGAAATCCCAGCGGTAATAGTTGACCGTATTAGCGGGTTTTGAGCTCGGGAAGTCCAGGTAGTTGGGACATTATTGTACATGTGTTGCTTGGGCTAGAGCGTCTATGAATTAAGGGTTGGTTGATGTATATTAGTGGACTATTGTTTATAAACTGTAATGCATGCATCAATGTATCTTTGTTTACATATTGTTATGTATTGTTGCAATGATTCCTGGAAATATGATATGATATGATATGATAGTCGAGAGATGCCGACTGATATGATATGATAGTCGAGAGATGCCGACTGATATGATATGATAGTCGAGATATGCCGACTGATATGATATGATAGTCGAGATATGCCGACTGATATGATATGATAGTCGAGATATGCCGACTGATATGATATGATAGTCGAGATATGCCGACTGATATGATATGACAGTCGAGATATGCCGACTGATATGATATGATAGTCGAGATATGCCGACTGATATGATATGATAGTCGAGATATGCCGATTGATATGATATGATAGTCGAGATATGCCGACTGATATGATATGATAGTCGAGATATGCCGACTGATATGATATGATAGTCGAGATATGCCGACTGATATGATATGATAGTCGAGAGATGCCGACTGATATGATATGATAGTCGAGAGATGCCGACTGATATGATATGATAGTCGAGATAAGTCGACTGATATGATATGATAGTCGAGATATGCCGACTGATATGATATGATAGTCGAGATATGCCGACTGATATGATATGATAGTCGAGATATGCCGACTGATATGATATGATAGTCGAGATATGCCGACTGATATGATATGATAGTCGAGATATGCCGACTGATATGATATGATAGTCGAGAGATGCCGACTGATATGATATGATAGTCGAGATATGCCGACTGATATGATATGATAGTCGAGATATGCCGACTGATATGATATGATAGTCGAGATATGCCGACTGATATGATATGATAGTCGAGATATGCCGACTGATATGATATGATAGTCGAGATATGCCGACTGATATGATATGATAGTCGAGATATGCCGACTGATATGATATGATAGTCGAGATATGCCGACTGATATGATATGATAGTCGAGAGATGCCGACTGATATGATATGATAGTCGAGATATGCCGACTGATATGATATGATAGTCGAGATATGCCGACTGATATGATATGATAGTCGAGATATGCCGACTGATATGATATGATAGTCGAGATATGCCGACTGATATGATATGATAGTCGAGATATGCCGACTGATATGATATGATAGTCGAGAGATGCCGACTGATATGATATGATAGTCGAGATATGCCGACTGATATGATATGATAGTCGAGATATGCCGACTGATATGATATGATAGTCGAGATATGCCGACTGATATGATATGATAGTCGAGATATGCCGACTGATATGATATGATAGTCGAGAGATGCCGACTGATATGATATGATAGTCGAGATATGCCGACTGATATGATATGATAGTCGAGATATGCCGGCTGATATGATATGATAGTCGAGATATGCCGACTGATATGATATGATAGTCGAGATATGCCGACTGATATGATATGATAGTCGAGATATGCCGACTGATATGATATGATAGTCGAGATATGCCGACTGATATGATATGATAGTCGAGATATGCCGACTGATACGATATGATAGCCAAGGATATATCCGGCTCTAATATGAAACAGACGACAATGGTCATGGGCTTAATCAACCTATGAAAATACTTCGTCAGCCGGGTCAGTGGGTAGGTGTGGGCGGTGACCCAGAGGGACGAATTATGGTTGGTTCACAAGTATTTGACTAGTCTGTTGTCTTGTGGTATTCCAGTAGAGATGTCAGCAGTGTCTGACCTACTAACGTTTGATGACATAGGGTATTCCTATTTGGACCACCACTATTCCGAGGTTTTGGTTTTGACCAGTATACTATCCTGCGTCTGACAGGTATGAGTGGTCAATAAGTACAGAGGTTCTGTCGGGAACTCTGTAAGGTTTAATAAAAATTATTCCAGAACAAAGGGTATTTCTGGTGTTGAAATTTTGAAGTAAAGAGCTGTCAGATGGGATAAGGGTTCTTTCCGGGTTTCGAGGGAAAATTCGGGAAGGGTCCTTACAAGTGGTATCAGAGCTCTAGGTTAACTTCTTGCAGACTGCACACTTGTGTGCAAATTATTTATGGATTTCGGTTAACAAGATGCCTCCGAGACGTGAGTTTCGTCAACGGTCGGGGAATGGTGGAGATAACCATGAACCTACAGTGGAGCCTGATTTGAGGCAGACACTGGAACAGCTGGGTCAGACTTTAGCTTCTGTACTCCAGGATAAAACTTCTCATGAAGTCTCTGATGTCGAGAGAGCCCAGAGACTAGGGGAGACGATATTCATAGGTGACTCTAGCCCAGATGAGGCTGAGGAGTGGATTACTCGCATGGAGCGGGTGTTCTTGATTATGAGGTGTCCACTAGAAGAGAGAGTTCTACTGGCCACATTTTTACTAGGTGGTTCTGCTTACCACTGGTGGCACTCATTGGAGGTGTCAGGTTGGAATGTCCATACGCTTACTTGGCAGACTTTCCGGGAACGCTTCTTGGAGCAGTTTTACCCTCGCTCACACCGGAACATTAAGGAGGCCGAGTTCTTGCATTTACAGCAAGGAGACATGACGGTGGCCCAGTATGAACAAAGATTCATAGCGCTGAGTCGCTTTGCACCGACGTTGGTAGCGACCGAGTCAGACAAGTGCCACAGATTTGAGAGTGGACTGCGGAGTGAAATTCGGTCAGCAGTTACGTCTATGGACCACACTTCGTTAAGGACTTTGGCTGATGCTGCAGCTCGAGTAGAGTTGAGTTTGGGTTTCCCAATGCCACAGCAGTACAGTGGGTACAGGAGACTCGAGTAGCACCGGAGGTGGTCACGGATAGAGAATTGTCTCCAATTGGTTGGGACATGGGTATTAGTACTCCTACCGGAGATATGTTAGTGGCGAACCTAGTGATTCGCAGTTGTCCGGTGATGGTTGAAGGCCATGGTTTGAAGGTAGATTTAATCCCCTTAGATATCTTTGAGTTTGATATGATTCTGGGGATGGATTGGTTGTCCATGCACCATGCCTCCATAGACTGTTACGATAAGACAGTAGTTTTTCGGAGTCCAGGATTCCCTGAACTTACATTTCGGGGAGATCGTAGGGTATTACCCTATGGAGTGATATCAGCGTTAACAGCTGAAAGATTGTTGAGAAAAGGTTGTGAGGGTTACTTGGCTCATGTGATAGATGCTCGGAATACTTCGATGAGAGTGGAGGAATTATAACGTGGAGCAGGCCACGTGGGAAATCGCGGAACTAATGCGGGCACAATATCCTCATTGTTTCATGGTTAGGAATGAATTTCGGGGACAAAATTTCTTAAGGAGGGTAGATTGTAACGACCCGGACCAGAAATTAAACTATTTTGAGGATTGGACAATTTTACCCTCAGTTTTGGACGGGTTCGGGAGTCACTTTTTGACTGGCAAGACTTTTGGGAAATTTTCTAAAGTCGTTGCGTAGGTCTCGAACTCACGAGTTCGTAGACAGGCGGCACGCGGAAAACGGAGACCCGGTGAGTTCGTTACGGGTCTAGAAGCTTCAGGGGCAGTTTGGTAATTTTGGAGAAGTTGGAACTATATAATAGATATTTTCTCTCTCCTCGGAAGATTGGTCAGTATGGTCCCTCTCTCTCCTACCCGAAAACCCCCCCCCCCCCCCCCCCCCCCCCCGTGTGAACACAAAGCTTGATTTTCATCGGACGGATTTCGATCCGAGTTGAGTGAAACCAAGGTCGGGAGGATCATCCCCGGGACCCCACGAGCATTTTGGGGTAGATATTGGAGAGGGAGCACCGCCGTAGGCGACGGACGGAGGAGGGAGGTGAACCGAAACTTCTCGGCCGTTTTCCGGCCAAACCAGGTACGATCTCGGAACTTTGACCTCATATTTGGATTCCTGGTGGAGAGTAGATAAATTTCCATGTATAGATCGTGAAAAACGGTTAAGAAATGAAGAAGTTAGAAAATTGGTAGTTTCGGCCGGAAATGGGGGATTCCGGCGAACCAGACGGCGGCGGAGGTGGCGGTCCGGTCATCTTCTCCGGCCAGCCTCCGGCAACGGTGACGGCATCCGGTCGTCTTCTCCGGCGAGTCACCGGTGACCAGTCGGGTCGAGTTGAACCGGTCGGGTTGAGTGAACCGGTCGGGTCGAGTTGGACCGGGTCAGGTTGAGCCGGACCGGGTTGGACCGGTCCAGGCGCGTGAACACTGTAGTAGCGCGTGACCGGCGCGTGAGTGCGCATGGGTGAGTGACCGACCTTCCGGCGGCGCGTGGCGGCGCGTGGGGCCGAGACTGAGGTCACGGCGACGCGTGGGAACTAGTTTTCGACGTTCCGAATCTGTTGGTACAGGTTTGAGGTTGATCAGACGTCGTTTAGAGATTGTTTTGGGCAATCCCAGCGGTAATAGTTGACCGTATTAGCGGGTTTTGAGCTCGGGAAGTCCAGGTAGTTGGGACATTATTGTACATGTGTTGCTTGGGCTAGAGCGTCTATGAATTAAGGGTTGGTTGATGTATATTAGTGGACTATTGTTTATAAACTGTAATGCATGCATCAATGTATCTTTGTTTACATATTGTTATGTATTGTTGCAATGATTCCTTGAAATATGACATGATATGATATGATAGTCGAGAGATGCCGACTGATATGATATGATAGTCGAGAGATGCCGACTGATATGATATGATAGTCGAGATATGCCGACTGATATGATATGATAGTCGAGATATGCCGACTGATATGATATGATAGTCGAGATATGCCGACTGATATGATATGATAGTCGAGATATGCCGACTGATATGATATGATAGTCGAGATATGCCGACTGATATGATATGATAGTCGAGATATGCCGACTGATATGATATGATAGTCGAGATATGCCGACTGATATGATATGATAGTCGAGATATGCCGACTGATATGATATGATAGTCGAGAGATGCCGACTGATATGATATGATAGTCGAGAGATGCCGACTGATATGATATGATAGTCGAGATAAGTCGACTGATATGATATGATAGTCGTGATATGCCGACTGATATGATATGATAGTCGAGATATGCCGACTGATATGATATGATAGTCGAGATATGCCGACTGATATGATATGATAGTCGAGATATGCCGACTGATATGATATGATAGTCGAGAGATGCCGACTGATATGATATGATAGTCGAGATATGCCGACTGATATGATATGATAGTCGAGATATGCCGACTGATATGATATGATAGTCGAGATATGCCGACTGATATGATATGATAGTCGAGATATGCCGACTGATATGATATGATAGTCGAGATATGCCGACTGATATGATATGATAGTCGAGATATGCCGACTGATATGATATGATAGTCGAGATATGCCGACTGATATGATATGATAGTCGAGATATGCCGACTGATATGATATGATAGTCGAGATATGCCGACTGATATGATATGATAGTCGAGATATGCCGACTGATATGATATGATAGTCGAGATATGCCGACTGATATGATATGATAGTCGAGATATGCCGACTGATATGATATGATAGTCGAGATATGCCGACTGATATGATATGATAGTCGAGATATGCCGACTGATATGATATGATAGTCGAGATATGCCGACTGATATGATATGATAGTCGAGATATGCCGACTGATATGATATGATAGTCGAGATATGCCGACTGATATGATATGATAGTCGAGATATGCCGACTGATATGATATGATAGTCGAGATATGCCGACTGATATGATATGATAGTCGAGATATGCCGACTGATATGATATGATAGTCGAGAGATGCCGACTGATATGATATGATAGTCGAGATATGCCGACTGATATGATATGATAGTCGAGATATGCCGACTGATATGATATGATAGTCGAGATATGCCGACTGATATGATATGATAGTCGAGATATGCCGACTGATATGATATGATAGTCGAGATATGCCGACTGATAGGATATGATAGTCGAGATATGCCGACTGATATGATATGATAGTCGAGATATGCCGACTGATACGATATGATAGCCGAGGATATATCCGGCTCTAATATGAAACAGACGACAATGGTCATGGGCTTAATCAACCTATGAAAATACTTCGTCAGCCGGGTCAGTGGGTAGGTGTGGGCGGTGACCCAGAGGGACGAATTATGGTTGGTTCACAAGTATTTGACTAGTCTGTTGTCTTGTGGTATTCCAGTAGAGATGTCAGCAGTGTCTGACCTACTAACGTTTGATGACATAGGGTATTCCTATTTGGACCACCACTATTCCGAGGTTTTGGTTTTGACCAGTATACTATCCTGCGTCTGACAGGTATGAGTGGTCAATAAGTACAGAGGTTCTGTCGGGAACTCTGTAAGGTTTAATAAAAATTATTCCAGAACAAAGGGTATTTCTGGTGTTGAAATTTTGAAGTAAAGAGCTGTCAGATGGGATAAGGGTTCTTTCCGGGTTTCGAGGGAAAATTCGGGAAGGGTCCTTACAACATAACTGATCTTTAATGACACTCCTTGGGATACTTGGGTTTGTATCAAACCAATGACACTTGAACAAGACAACTTCCTCGCGGTCTGCGTATAACACCGTAACCACACTTAACAATTTGCCGTAGAACCCCGTATAAGCATTTTCCCCATCCCCCGACACGAAGACCCCGTTGTTTTGCGAAGACAATTTATCATCTCATTATGTGTACACGAACTTAACTCCGTTAACGTGACAACCAGCGTACGTCTTTCCTCGGAATGAGCCAATGGCCAACTGCATTAATTCTTTATTGAAATTTGCCGAGTTAACATCTTTCAGTTGTGCCACCTGGTAAGATACACACAAGAAACAAAATTGGTAAACTTAAAACCAATTTAAAAAATTTACAAATAAAATATTTGACTTACATGCTCGGAAAACCAACGTGGAAACAATTGTTTGTCCATTTCTTCCTAATTAGAAGGAAACTGGGTCTTCATTAACGCCTCATGCTGCTCGTGGAAGGGCCAGACTTCGTCACAGTTATTTAATATGAACCAATGAGCCACCTCCATGTCGCTATTGGTGAACGGCTCCGAGATTAGACTAGTGTCGAATGGTCGTGCAGGTTGGGGAAATACAGATAGGGACTCTGGACGTTGACCACCATCGTCGTTGCGTGACGCCCTATTGAAGGAAGTTTCAACATTCTGAAGGTACATTGCACAAAATGTTAGTGCCTCCTTTGCAAAGTACTCCTATGCTATAGAGCCTTCGGGACGTGTCTTGTTCCGAACGTGTCGTTTGTATGTACCTAACATTCTGCAAGGAAATTTACATTATGATTCATATATATACATGATATTAAGGAAATATTATCAAATAGCAGGGATAATTGATACCGCTCGATTGGGTACATCCAACGATAATGCACCGGGCCAGCTAGCTTTGCCTCATCCGGTAGATGTATTAGTAGGTGCACCATTACATCAAAGAATGTAGGTGGATATATTTGCTCTAGCCAGCACATGATGTAGACAATATCCTCGTTAATTGCTTCGAGGTTCGCCTTAACCAATGATCTAGCACATAGTATTTGGAAGAGTTGAGACAAATAAACTATCGTCTCAACAACACCAGGCTCCAAGAAAGGCCTAATACCAATAATAATGAGTCGTTGTCGCAAAAGATGATAGTCATGGCTCTTCATACTATAAATGGTCCCACCGTCAGTGCTAACACTTCGGCATATGTTGCCGGCGTACCCGTCGGGAAATTTCACACCCTGCAACCACTTTAGGAATTTTTTCTTACTCTCCGTCATAAATGTATAACTTGGATGAGCCATGATGTATTTGCCATTGACGACTTTTGGCCACAAATTAGACCGAATCCCCATTTCTTTTATACCCAAACGGGTATTTTTTGTGTCCTTTGACTTGCCTTCAATGGGTAAAGTCGTTCCCACAACACTTTCAGCAACATTCTTCTCGATGTGCATAGGATCCGCGATGTGACTGATTTTCAATTTCGACCAATATGCCAACCGGACGAATATGCTCTTTTTCGTCCAATTATCATGTTCAGGTGGTTTCGATCCTCGTGTGACGAAATCATATATACTATTCAGTTTCGATAATATCTCATCACCTGTCCTCTCCCTAGGTCGAGCTCGTAACTCTGATTTTCCATCAAATGAGTCATATTGCATTTGCCATTGGTGATCCCAGTGCAGAAACCTTCTCGCACCCAAGTAGCATACCTTAGATGCGTGCCAAAAGGACGTTGTGTCTGGTCCACATGTTGGGCAAGCAAGATAGCCCTTGGTGCTCCATCCCGACAACATACCATAAGCAGGAAAATCAATAATTGTCCACATTATGGCCGCTCGTAGAGTGAACATTTCTCCACCGCACATGTCGTACGTTCGAACACTATTTTCCCACAGATCCACGAGCTCGTCAATCAACAGCCCTAAATACACATCGATGGAATTACTCGGCGATTTGGGCCCCGGTATCAAAGTACTGAGGATTGTGAATTCTTTCTTCATGCATCTCCAAGGAGGCAAGTTATACGGAACCATAACCACAGTCTAAGTGTTATAGGAATTTGCAAAACTCCCAAACGGATTAAACCAGTCAGTAGCGAGCCCTAATCTAACATTTCTTGGCTCCGCAGCAAATTCGAGATACATCTTATCAAAATCCTTCCAAGCTCCTCCATCAGCCGGATGCCTGAGTTTTTCATCATCAATGTGTTCATCCTTGTGCCACCTCATAAAACGGGCTGTGTGGGACGACATGTAGAATCTTTGTAACCTTGGCTTCACTGGAAAATGACGCAACACCTTGTTCGAAATCTTGTTCTTTTGACACCTATGCTTATTGCACAAGGGACATTTGTCAAGTTGCTTGAATTCACCGTAAAATAATGCACAGTTTTTTTTGCATGCATGGATCTTGATATACCCTAAATCGAGGCCCTTCAACAGCTTCTTCGAGCTATAATAATCTTTAGGCAGACGGTTGTCTTCAGGGAGCATTCGGATGATGATGTCCATCATGTGATCAAAATGCTTGTTCGTTTGATTATCCTCAACTTTCATGTGCATCAACTCCACAACTGCCCCGAGAACCGAAAATGATTTACAACCGGGGTACAATTCGCGCTGAGCTTCGTTCAACAATCTCTCGTAATGGAGCTCAAAGTCTTCGGGTTGCAACCTAGGCGCCTCATCGTCCATATCATCCGATGCAGCAGGAAAAGCATCGGTTAATAACTCAACGACTTGATCATTATCACATTGCCCGTCCAAAGGACGTTCGTCCCGACAGGCCCCGGGAACCGAAGATGTCGATGTGAAAAATATTTCTTCACCGTGATAGATCCAATTAGTGTAGTTATGTACGATCCCATTCCATTCCAGATGAGTTTGGACCTCATTCAACGACATCCAACTGCAGTTGTTACATTTACGGCACGGACACCTGATACGTCTTTCATCACTACAATGACTACGTGCAAAGGAAGTGAAGTTGTTGATCTCATCCAAATACTGATAAGAAGATCTATCCAACATTTGCATCCAGCCTTTGTCCATTGTGTCTGCTTTCACAACATAGATCAACGTAAGTAATTGAGTTAACATTGTCCCGTAATTAGAACAAGTTAAAATCAAAAGCAACTCTTCTCCTTATGCCTCCGGTGATTTGGCCCTATCCCATTTGAGAGTGCACGTTCTGTGCTGTGTAGTTTGTGACATACGAGGCTAAGTTTCGATCGACAAAAATTTGGCAGCATCTCCCTACAGTTCCCCAAATGCATGACATAGATATTATAAACAAATATCTAGTATGCATTCGGAGAACATTGAGGGGATACAAACTGCATTTCCCACAATCGAAACCTAACATCGTAGACCGTCAACTACACAACACATAGTTGCGCACCCCCAAACTGTCCGAAATAGACAATTCAATAGTCAAACAATCGACCCGATTCACTGACTCTCAAACGGGTCTAAGGTTTTGCATTGAATTTCATTATACGAAGTTAATCAACTCGATTAACTTCGCATAAACGGTTATGAAATATGAACATATTTCACTCCGTTGGAACTAATTAAGCGCTTTACAAAAAATATCATAACAAATTCACAAATACAAACATATATTAATTATGCATAAAACAGAGTTTACAATTTTATAATTTCCATACATATTTTCTATTTCCCTATTTTCCTAACATATTTTCTAATTTCAATAATTTCATTACATATTTTTTATTTTCCTATTTTCCTAAAATATTTTCTAATTTCCTAATTTCCTAACATATTTTCTATTTCCCAATTTTCCTAACATATTTTCTAATTTCCAAACATATTTTCTAATTTCAATAATTTCATTACATATTTTTAATTTTCCTATTTTCCAACAAAGTTTTCTAATTTCCTAACATATTTTCTGTTTCCCTATTTTCCTAACATATTTTCTAATTTCCAAACATATTTTCTAATTTCAATAATTTCATTACATATTTTTTATTTTCCTATTTCCCAACAAAATTTTCTAATTCCCTAACATATTTTATATTTTCCTAATTTTAATAACATATTTTCTATTTTCATATTTTCCTAACAAATTTTCTAAATTCTAATTTCCACAATAAATACAAAATTTCCTAACATAATTATATCCAAAATTCTTATCAAAATTAAATTGAGAGGTAAACATAGATACATTTTTATAAGTATTCCTTCAAATCAACCACAAAATTCCTACAACACAAAACATAATTAATTTCTAATCAAAATTCAAGATTTCAAAACTAAAATAATTAAATTTCTCAAACCTTAAAAATCGGTAATGGTGATTGAGAGAGAAAAAAGATTTGATTGGTAGTGAAAATGGTGATGAGATGATGATTGAAGCTAGGGAAAGTGAGTGAGTGAGAGAGAGAGAGAGAGTGAGAGAGAGAGAGAGAGAGAGAGTGAGAGAGAGAGAGAGAGAGATAGAGAGAGCGAGAGAGTGATGAAGCAGAGAGGATGAAGAAGAAATGAGAGCATTTGGGTTATTTAGTGTGTTTAGACTTTTGCCCGACACATAACATTCGCAGGGCAAAGTTTAATGATTCGTCGGGCAAACTAGCGTCAACGCCCAGTGTTACCCGACGACGAATAATCGTCGATATATATACACATGCCCGACATATGGTACAGATCGTCGGGCAACCCTTCCTATTTTGCGCGCCAACATCTTCCACTTCCCGCCAACAGTTTACCCGGTGAGTCTTCGTGTTCGTCGAGGAAACCTAGTTTACTCGGCAAAAATGCCTTCGTCGGGCAAAATCATGTCGGGCAATCTCGATCTTCTTGTAGTGTAACTTCGTCTGAAAACTGCATCCAAACTCATTACTATAGCATAAGACTACTTGGAGCCAGCTCCATTATCATTAGGAGGTTGAGGCTTTTTCGAGGTTGGCGGGCATGGCACATCTTCTGGTTGCATTAATTTAGTTCCTTCAGTTTTTGGCGTTGTTGAACCTGACATCTTGGTTATTGAATTAACATTAAACGTAATTTTTTTTGCCAAAGTAAACGTAATTAAAGCACTGATCTAATTTAAAACGTTGAAAACAAAGAAGTGAGGGAGATTGAAGGTGAGTTCATTGAGAATACAAAGACTTATATAGCCTAATTTCATGCCAAATAAACGAAGGAATCCCAAACAAGCAAGGATAACTGAAAGCTAATACTTTCCAAATCAGAATAGGAAAGTTTTGCAAAAAAACAAATATCATAATAGGAAAAAAATGGAACCCTAATGAGAAAGGGATAAAAAAAAGGGTTAACCTTATGAAAAGTGTAAATAAATTTTGTTTTTTATATTTTTTGAGCTTGAAGATGAGTCATTTAAAGTGAGAAAGTTATATTTCTTGTTTTTCAGCTGCGTTCTTGTGTTTTTTTAAATACTTTCAACTAAAATCATTTTATTTTTTCATGAATATACCATGATCGACTAAATCATGTCAAGTAAATATCATTGATCCAATGATTCCAATCCAATACGTTATATATATATATATATATATATCTTACGAAGCATGTTTCAATTAATTAATTTCTCTTGAAATTTTGTCAAAGAGAAAAAGAAACAATTTTTGAAATTTGATGTGGCTCGTAAAAAATACGAACGAGAATTTGAAAATGGGTTTTATATGTTTCGATATGTTTTTTTTTTTGGGGAGTTCAAGTGATTAATTCTCTGGAAATCATAATTGCCTTCGCAAAATGCTAATGCTAATGCTAGATTATACTTCAGACTTCAGAAGAAAATGAAGGAGAAATTAGTGGTGAATTTTTCTCAATATTTTTTATTACAGTAGCTGCATGGTCGGTCGAAGCTATTTTTTTATAACAGTAGATTGTTTTTTATTTTCAGGTGCCATGGTTACCAGATTCGGAGGAAAATGAACCTATTGGGTTCTTAAATTTAATTTTACCCATTTTTTTATTTTTAATTATTTTCTCTCTTCTTGAAATTCTAAAAAGTTAATTAATTTTAAAAATGTTATTTATACTACTTATTGCTATGACTTAGTGGTATTCCTCTTCACTTGTTATGTGAGAGGTCTCGGGTTTGACTCTCGTCGGGTGATGTCATATTCAATATTTATATAATGTAATCTCCTTCCCAAATATCCTTGTATATAAATAAATAAATAAAATGCTATTTATAGTTGTGTTAATAGACACATAGCAGCTATTTAATGACGTGGTGAGCAAAAAATAGGAAGAAAACAAATATTTTTTTATAACAATTAATTAAGTGCGCTCAACAATAATTCCATAAAAAAAAAATCAAATTAAGAAACCTAAACCTTAATTAATATATCTTAACTCCAACTCAACATTTTTTCTTGGTACGTCCCCCCTAATACTACTTGTTAACTTCTCGGATCTTAACTTCTTCTGAAAACTGCATCCAAATTCATTACTAGGGCAGAAGACTTCTTAGAGCCAGTTCCATTATTATTAGGAGGTTGAGGCTTTTTCGAGGCTGCCGGACATAGCACGTCCTCTGGTCGCATTAGTTTAGCTTCTTTAGTTGTTGGCGTTGTTGAACTTGCTATCTTGGTTATTGAATTACGATAAAAAGTAAAACACCGATCTAATAAAAAATGCAATAACCCAATTAGCCATCGTTTCCACACGCACGCTGATCATGCTTTCCTTCGTTGCCGGCAACAACCTCTCAATGGCGGTGACATCCACCTTTTCTCCCTTTGTTTTTTTTCCTTTTCTTCTCCCTTCCCTCTTCCCCTTTCTTTCTTTAAACATGTGCAGTGCCTACCATTCCCCACTGATCGATATCCAACCTTTCACTTGGATCTCCTTTTTTTTTGTGACACTTATATCTCCTTTTCGGTAAGGGATTTGATTTTGTGGCTTCTATGGTGGATGAACTTGGCATTTTTGTCACCATCCGCAGTTAATCACAAGCAAAATACACAATCACTAACATTATCAATATTGTGGTTTACATGAATGAGATCAGAAATGAGATTTGAAGCAATTTTCTGTTCAATTACTGGATCGAAATAAAATTTATCGAGTTCAAAGAGAAAGAAAGGGGTAGGAGGGAGAAAAAAAATATAAGGAATGATGGCCGACTTTGATATGTGGTTTAGGAGGAGCACCAACCAGTTGAAGTTAGCTTCGCCGGCGTCGATGGCGATCTTCGCCGTTGACTTCGAAGAGCAGAGGAGAAGACGAAATGGCTGCTTGAGTATATGTATTTTTAATTAGATCTAATTGTAAGTTTTATTAAATTATAACATTTAAAAATTCATTTAATGCAATACTTAACTGCTGTTAAGTTAAAAACCAGATTTCATTGTAAGAATGAAGTTGTGAGCAAAAATGCTCCCATAAAGCAAACCTACTGACATTTAAGTTTTGGTTATGAAAAGTTACGAAGAGGTGAGAGTATCTTACATCATTATTGTTCTTTTAAAAAAAAGATTGAATTAATATATATATATATATATATATATATATATATTTTTGTCATTGACACGCAGTATCTCAAAGCTTTCAACCACTGACTAATCTGTGCCGGGAGTCGGAAAGACTCACAGAGGCATTTCAGCATTCCCCTGGCCACAAATCAAATGTCAATTTCGTGTTTCAAACCCAAGACATTGGAAATGTATAAACCATTTAACTCGAAGCTTTGGGTTGGCACTTGGCAGAGCCATCATCGCAATTCCTATTTACTACTCACCTACAAATACAATAGCTTCTCTTCAAAAAAATTCCTACACCTTTATTTGCTCTATATAAATACAACAAGTTAGTTCTCCACGCTTTAGTTTGATTTACTACTCACTTACAATGGCCTCTCTTCAAAAAAATTTCTCCAAAAACTCCCCAATTCCTCAAATTCATTGCATCTGACAATTCTAAATATACAAAACTTGTAAGTGCACATTTGTTTTCTTTAATCTTTATATGTGAAATGTGATTACAGTTTTTAAGTTTTTATATTTTGTATTTTTTTTAAATGCAAAGTAGAGACAAGTAATGTGGGTACTTTCTTATGTATATGGAATTTGTGGGAGTAATTGCCGGCCAGCACACATGTGAATTTTTTCTTTCTTTTCTTTCTTGTAGATTTTACAATTTTTAAATTACTATAAAACTCTTAAACATTTTTGCATCTTAATAATTGTTGTATTGTTGTATCAAAACATATTAACTTTTGATGAAGCTGTATATAATCATTTGAAATTTTTGGGTGTTAAAAAATTCCACCATTTGAGCCTTCTGGTTTAATATATAAAGATAATGGAAAAGATTGAGCAGCTAGCTACTTTTGACGTAACCTTTTTGTTTTTGTACAGAGAATTCCACAGAAATTTGTATTAAAGCATAATGCAAATAAATGAAAAGTATGTAATACTCTTTTCGTACTTTCGTGTTATGTTTCTGGCGATTGATTATATATATATATATATATATATATATATATATATGTTCTTGCTTATTGTTGATGTTGAAAAATCAGGTGAAAAATCGGCATTAGGTCTGTCGAAATCGAAGATGAAAGATGGTGTTAAAAGCATGAACATGTCAACGTCAAGTTCAAGAGGAAACGCTATGGCTCTTGAGAAAGATATTGCTTTCAAATCTGAAAACCCTCCTTTCTGGCTTGCCATGCAACCCTCCTATATCAATCAAAGTTATATGGTAAGCTAAATTTTCTATTAAAAAAATCCTAAAAATTTATTGTAATTAACTTGTATAACAAAATGAATGTTTTAATTTTGAAGGCATTGCGCACTGAGTTTGTTAGGAGACATCTGAGTAAGAAGGCTACGGATGGTAGTGCCATCTTCGGGGTCCGAATGGTGGAACTTGGTGTATTAAATTTGCGAGTCGATGATGTATTAAACCACATCAGGCCCCCATATATGGTTGATTGCAATTTGTGAGGGATAATAATTTGCGAGTCGATGATGTGTGTGTCTTCGTATGATTACCAGTGTGACATGGATCTTCCCTCTATCTCTGAGGTGCGGTTAGGTTCTGGGGTCGGATCGGGTCCCGCAGTGGGCTTGGCCTCTGTAACGAATCTAGCCACTTCTCTCAGTCGGTAGCCCCTCTTCTAGGACTTGCTACCAGCTCTGCGAGGATGCCCCCTTACCCTTACATGTCATCTTCCCCTACCTATTTTTAATCGGTCTTTGCGGGTCTCCTTCGTTCTTATGATGGCACGGTCTTGTGGTAGAGCTACATAGAGGGCTGTGCGTCGGGCGATAAAGTCAAACTCGGCCTACTACGACAAATTTCCTCCACTTTATGCTTAATTATTCAAATATGAAGCCTTGATTGCGTCTTTGTCCCTGTTTGCGACATCAAGAGAGAGCACACGGGTTGGCAATGAATGTGAACAGAGTGGGCCGAACGGGCAATCTGCGCCTATTAAGAAAGGAACCTGAACTATGCTAGTCAATTCAGCTACACTACTACTACTGCTATGAGGAATCGATAGAGGGCTAGAAAATCGGCTTTGAAAAGCCTTATCGTCGGTTATGTTGGAATCTGGTTTTTGGATATGAGCACATAAGTCTCGGAAAAAGAAGTCCATCTGCCCCATTTTTTATTTGCTGTGCCTTGCCTGGCTCTTCCTACTCATTCCTAATCGGCGTTTTGGAACTGTTGGACTTAGACCGTCATATTCTTTTTAAAATTAGAGTCTTCCACTTCTCCGGAGGAGAGAGGCTTGCGAGCGAATCGCCACTCAGATTGCTAATCCATTATGAAGTCACCAAAAAGACTAGAAGAAGTAGTGGATCATAATGCAGAAGGTCCAATACAAGAATAGAAGGATGACTATCGGGATTGGAAGAGTCGTATCCACCTTGTTTGCTTCCTTCTTTTAGCAGAGAGTTGGACCCGCATCAACTTGTTCGGCTTCTTTCTCATGCAATTTTTTCCTCACCTCAACAGGGGATAGTTGAAGTTTCTTCGCACATCCATTGAGTCTCGGTTAGTTAGTGACTGCCTTA
This sequence comes from Oemleria cerasiformis, assembly GCA_037349345.1. Classification (NCBI taxonomy): domain Eukaryota; kingdom Viridiplantae; phylum Streptophyta; class Magnoliopsida; order Rosales; family Rosaceae; genus Oemleria; species Oemleria cerasiformis. Next base: position 6,149,921 of record JAZGTL010000012.1, on the reverse strand, counting down.
AAGGTATACAACTCTTGACTCTTCAGAGCCAACAGGGGGAGACCGGCTCTGTCTTAGAGAAAGAATAAAGAGACAGCATTCAGAAGATCATATTTGAGAATATCCCATGCCACTCTATAGAATGAACCTGAAAAGCCATCTGGTCCAGGAGAACTATCAGCTGACATAGAGAAAACCACATCTCGAACCTCCTCCATAGCAGGTAATCGGGTAAGTCAAAAATTCTCCTCTTCAGTGAGGAATGACTTGACAAATTTCTTCATCAGTATAGTGTTCCTTCGAAGAAAGAATCTTTTATAAATAGGTTTTAGCTAAAGCACCAATAGTAGATTGATCTTCCACCCAAGTATTGTATTGTTTGAATCCTTGATTCTCCTAATTAGGCTTCTTTTAAATTTCTTGCTCGAAACCGCATGGAAAATCAGAGTATTCTTGTCACCTTCTTTAAGCCATTGAATACCGGATTTCTGACGCCAAAAGAAAGGTCTCTTCCATGAGAAGAGTATGGTTCAGATCCTCTTTGGCGTCATTAAAAGCAGTATAATTCCCATCAGTCCAACAATGTTCCAAAGCAATTTGAGCTTGTAGCAGTTTGTCTTCGGCTTTCTTCCACATTATCAAAGATGTTGCCAAAGATATCCTTATTCCAGATTTTCAGATGATGTTTTACGCTCTTAAGTCTCTGAAAAAAGATGTCAAAAGGAGAACCCCAAGCCCACGAATACTAAAAAATTTGTAAGAAGTCGGGGAATCTACATGTTCTGACATTTGAATGAAGATGGATGAAAAGACACGCCTTCGTCAATCTGGATAAGCATAGGAGAATGATCTGATGTTGAACGTGGTAAGTGTTTCACCATAGTAGATAGAGGAGAAAACATCAGCCCAAGCCCGATTAGTGAAAACTCTGTCAAGCCTCGCCCAAACAAAGCCCCATCCTCTTTGTTATTAGACCTGGTATACTTGCTGCCCTCATAACCGCAGTCAATGATGCCACAATCATTAATCATTGCATTGAATTACTCTAAAGATAAAGATTTGGAGGTCTGCCACCAAGTTTTTCAGACACATATGAAATTGCGTTAAAATCACCCGCAACCATCCATGGACCTTGTATGTCTTAGGACAGTCATTTTTGTTTTTCCCAAAGAAGCCGTCTCTCCTGAATGGAGCACTTTGCATAAACAATGGTAAGCCTTACCAGATCTGAATTAAGGAAGCTGATGCCGACTGTGATATACTGTTCAAACGCGTCGACAAGCACTACATTCACTTCATGATTCCAACAGAGCCATATTTTATCATCTGCCTCTTGATTTGCCAATGAAAAGTGGAAACCCATTCTGTTGGAGAATTCCTTAATCTTATTAGCATGGTGAAGAGGTTCAAGAATAGCAGCAATCAACGATTTTTTATACGTCTTTTTTTATAGAAGCTTGACAACCCTCCTCGTAACAATGAATGAGTTGGTCAAGAAAAGAGTAAAAGAGGCCAAGGAAAAGGGGGAGGATAACCGCATGATCACCAAACCTTATCCGGCTTGGATAGATTCTGTGCCGTATACGCCAGGGTGGGTTCTCTCAGCCAGACTCAAGTTCGACGGAACGGGGAGACCCGCACCAGCATCTAGCGCATTTCCTGGTAAGATGTGTTCCGGTAGCGCAGAATGGGGCACTGTGCCTTAGGCTTTTCGTACAATCATTGGAGGGGCCCGCCTTTACATGGTACGCCCACCTCTCTGAAGAGTCGATCCCAACTTGGGAAGCAAGGGTCTCACATTGCTTTGTGAGATCAATGGGTACCATTCTGGGAAATGTCTACTTTCAACTGGTAACAAAGCGTCCCCTAGGCTCTTTCCCCTTTGACTTCCTTAGCTTAGGTGTGGGTAAAGGGTTTCTATGCCATTTGTTTGTAACGATTGGACGTTCTCTTCATCAATTCGAATCTCGAGACTCAAAAAGAGAGGAAGCAGAACCAAGTCAAGATGATACGGATCAACCCCTTGTACGAATTGTTGACTCCTTTCTTCGTACAAATTAGACCTAGCTCGTAGGCGAAAGATACCTTCCTTTACAATACTCCTGTCGGCGGGATCCGCCAGTGCCCCCGTGTGTCAGGCCCTTTCCTCAAAGAGGTCGAAAGGTTCCTGTCCCATTCATACTACTGTTGGCTTATGTGGTATGTCTAGCGGATGGTGAATCCTACCCAGGATCGGAATTGGATATTTCCTCGATTTCCGAGAAGTGTCTTAATGGGTATCTGACCGCCTTCTAGCATGTATGATGGCTATCGTGGCCTTCCGTTCCACCAGATATCATGATTATCCCTATTGCGCAGGTGCCTCTCTATTGGTTTCTTCAATTCCTCCTATTCACGTTGCTGCCATGGCCAGCACAGGATATTCCTCTAACTCGTTGTTCCCACGCGCGTGTCATCAGTGCAAATTTCGAAATCATCTTATGCATAACTCTTCACTCTGCTTGGGAAGTGTTCGGAGTAGCACGAATATCCAGGTCGATCGCTTCGCCAATGGGACAGCTAACTACGAAATGTCAGGAGTTAGGGGGGGGCTAGCGACTCCGAGGGAAGGGGTGAATAGACCACGAGCAGCACGCTTGCTTCGGAGGGGATCCGCAAGGCTTTAGCCCAAGACTTATTGGAAAGGTAATGAACTATGAGGCGGTGTTGACCCTGCCATAGCTCCCTACCTATACCGCTGCCGGTGCTTTATCAGATGCTGAGCCCACTAGTTCGATGCATCAAACCGCTACCTCTCCCACCCCTTCCTCCGATGCAGGCTATCGATCTGGAGAAGCTGCAGGAAATACAATTTGGAGTGCTGCCAGCTCATATAGATTTCCATCTGTACCTAGATTCACCACTGGCTTCTCACTCGTGGCAAGGCTTTTGTTCGTAAGTAGAAGCAGGGCCGGACGAGGCTAAGGCTAACTTCCCTCCCCGATTTGACTGACAAGTGAGCGAACGATTGACTCTCGCATTAGCAGCAGTAACCTCTGTACAGAAAGTAAGTCAGCTGCTTATGAGTGGGGCCCCTTGACGAAACTCGATCAACTGATGATTCAACTCGATCAGATGCTTACCTCTCCCGATGATGCTCGCTAACAACCTGACGCTACGGCGTTGAATCGCTTGACTTGTAGTTGCTTTCTCTCTTGCTTGACCCTGACGGAACGGAATTCAAATAGTAGGCGGTGCTCCAAGTAAGGAAAGTGTATGTAAGAAGACTCCAAAGAGTTCTCTCTATCTACATTAAGAGGCGCTATATGAAGAATCCAGAACAGTGTAAGCCCCAACAACTGAATCAGCAGAAGACGATGTTCCATTCTATCTGTCTCTCTTCTAGAACGGAGAAACGATTCTTTGGTTTTCAACTGATGCAAGGAACCTTCTCTATTCCGGTGAAGTGGACATGGAAAGCAAACGATCGTCCAACTGCTATAGCCAGGAAGAATGGAATGAGGGATCGTAGCAGCTCTTGGAGAAAGTTAATTAGTAAGCGCTGGTACCCTTGCTCGAGAGTAGGTTAGTGTTCATTTAACCGGTGTAAGCCTACCCGTTGTTAGAGTTCTCCTTGCCGCTGCAAGAGTTTCCGGTCAACCTCTTGCCGCTCTTACCCTTGCCGCTGCAACAAGAGTAAGCGGTGTGATCTCATCCGCTGCTTGAAAAATCTCCGTTGTTGTCTTCGTAACCGCAGTTATTAGTGCCTTTCTTACAGGATTGACTTTTGCTGGAATAACCGATGGTACTGAATGCGTAACCGGTCTTTCATCTACGAGTCCCATATCTCCCGCCCGATCCAGCAGCCAAGGAGATAGCCAGATGCGAGCTTGGATACCTCCCTTTCCATGTTGCGGTTCTTTGTGATAAGCCCGGCCCCGAAGGGAAGATCTTTTTATACTTCTTCATTTTCCATCCGATCCGAACGTTCGTCGGTCATTTGCCAATCCTACGGCCTATTGCCCGCTTTCCTTCTTCGCCTTTGGTATAAAGGTACTATTTGAGTTCTGATTTGATTGATCGTATGACGAAAAGGGTTGTCGGTTAACCAGTAGAATCGGAATTTATGGATGAATAATTGAGTTTCCTTCTTTGTTTTGTCTTTTGCCGTCAATTTCAGATAGTCATAGTTCGTGTGCCGCGCGCGGGAATATTTATGATATTTATAGTAAGGCCATGCTGCTTTTGATGGAATGACAAAATGTCAAGTAAACTCTATTGCATTCTTTTCTTTCCTCGGGCTATTGGAATCCAACTCTGTTAAAATAGAAATCTCATATATAATATATTAAAGTTTTGTAATGTAGACATCGCTTACTTCATTCCAAGTTTGATAGGCCTGGAATCACAACACGGTCCTAACTAGGTCTTCAAGCTCTTTCTTTCATGAGAAGTCGTTCACCCCTGAATAAATGATGTAGATAAACTTCCTTATTCTCGTTTGACTTCGACTCTCTCTTGCCCGCGGTGCTGCAGTCATATTTTTCGAGTTAAGGAACGAGTAAAAAAAGCATGATAAAATGGATAGAATCCGTTTTTGTTCAGCTGACATGGTACTCTTCTTTCTTTTCTCGCTGGTCGAACCTATTTCAATTCCTCTTCTTTCAGTCGATCGGTCAATAAGGTCTTCATTCAAGTTCTTTCTTATGTAGTGGAAACGCCTTACAATCTGGTGGGGTTTCGGTTCGTTAGCTGGTATTTGCGCAGCTGGTAGTTCCACTTTTTCTTCCTCTAGTTGAGTAGGACATCACTCTTTTATTTTCTTTAGTAGAGGAGACAAGTGCGTTTGCTTCCTCTTTCTTTGGTCGAGCCTCACTTCTCTAATTCGGTACAACAACTCTATTTCGGTATAACGAGAAGGAGTTTACTAAGGTCAGCTCAAGAAGGAGCTACTTTGGTCAGTGCAATAGGGGGCACTTACTAAGGTCAATGCGCGGAGCTAGGAAGTTCCTTCGCTCCCTATCCGTATCAACCAGATCAGGTGATAGGGGGTGATAGTGTCGAAACCATCAAAAGGCGGCTATTGTCGCAACACCGAGTAAATTTGTCCTATGAGATATATGAATTTACTCGCATAAAGGCGGAAGACCCCTTTGAGACCAAAGTAGATATTCTCGCGGAAATGCCACGCCTCGACCCAGAAGGGCCTTGGTTGGAATGCGGTGCTCGGGCGCTCGATAACCAACGAACATCTACGGGAGAGCAGTCTCTCGAGAGACTCCTCACTATATTGGACGAACTCAAAGAAGGCAGACGGCAGTCAGAGGCGTTCTCAAACTTAAAAAAGCGTTTGTAGAATTCCGACGAATAGGCCACGCCAAGTGAGATGCCCAAGATAAAAGGAACGAGGGGAAGAATCGACGAGGAATCAATAACAGAAAATCGTGAATGAAAAAGCGTGACGAGAATTCTCAACTCGAGATGTTAGAAGGTGCAAAATCAATAGGTGTCGGAGCTGCTACAATTGCTTCAGCGGGAGCTGCTATAGGTATTGGAAACGTGTTCAGTTCTTTGATCCATTCCGTGGCCCGAAATCCATCATTGGCTAAACAATTATTTGGTTATGCCATTTTGGGTTTTGCTCTAACCGAAGCTATTGCATCGTTTGCCCCAATGATGGCCTTTTTTATCTCATTCGTATTCTGATCGAAAGAATAAGGTTGAAGTTTCATTCTTCAAGCACCTCTTTCACATAAGAAAGTTGAAACGATTCCACATGAAAGATAACCGGACAATTTCCCGCTTGAGTAATGGGAAATGGGAAGCGGGCTAGTCCCCGAAAATGCTCGTTAAATTTGGGGCTAATCTTACTTGCTGAGATGAGTGCGGCGAAGAAGTAAATCAAAGACACGCTAGTAAAGGTGAATAAAAGCCTTGTTTCGTAGGACGAGATTCATCCCGAATGAGATGAAACAATCAAAGCCCCATAGCCTATACCTAGTCCCACAGCCAAAGAATATCATAGAAGGAAGATAGATTGGGGTGATGAAAAAAAAAGGCTTCCTTACTTAGCCTCAAACTGACTTGTAGTCACTCTGAGTAGAGTAATCGGACTGAACGATGATGCCTTGTTAAATCATTACCTCAGTTCTATGTTCAGTTAATGTAGTCATTCTCTCGCCTGTCTGGCATTCTTTCACTCATCTTTCGCTCTCAATTCCGCCCCGCACCCCCCCCCCCCCCCCCCCCCCCCCCCCCCGCTCGTGGCGCTTCTCTGAGGTCCCGCGTGTGAGGTTACAGAGCGCGCTAGGCATGCATTTTTGGCTTGTTGCGTAGCTGAATGGGACTGGTGTAGTGCGGGCTTGAGCTTCGGTTCGCCCGTACGTTTCATAGGGCCCCAAGGTTAAGCTTTGTTTTATGTGGTTCCGACTGTAAACCCCTTTCTTTTTCCTTCTGCCTGAGTCTCGTTAATAGGACATAATACAACTCAAACCAAGTAAGAAGGGCAGTCCGCCTCGTGGATCTATTTCAGAGTCGTAAGTTAACCTTCTCGACCGTTGATGAAGGGGACCCTTCGGCAAGCCTGGCGGTTGCTGCCTTGAGCCGATATCTTCCCAGTCTAAGCATTAGAGAAAGTGTGGGGATAAGGCCGACCTCGTTCCGCTACATTCATGAGATTCTGTGGTTTAGGGAGTTCGCTGCTCGTGATTGACCGGATAGGATCTGTCCCTAAATTCCTCACGCTAGTTTACGATTACATAGGTCAACTTAACAACAAAACCCATAGAGGAAGAAGAATGGCTTCCAATAGCTGTTACGATCAATAAAAAAAGAAAAATTAGGATGCCTAATCCAGACCCATTTGCCTATGAAAGATCAAACGTGAAGATCCCGAGGTACCGAAGTTTTTGTTGTTGTTAGGCTAGAATCTACCGGTTCCAGGGCAGTGCAGTTCTACTTGAGCTTAACGATCACCAAAGGTCAGGTGAAATAGGAACGGTTCCCCATATCATTTGAGATTCTCTGCTCGGGATTGATGGGTCCATTAAAGCCTAATTCCAGAAGGACTTCGTTAGTTTTCAGATTGCAAGAGTCACGCTACGCATCAAGGACTCATAGGTAATTGGACTCATTTCAAATAGGAAAGACAGCGGTGCTGCTAAAGAGAAAAGAAAAAGAAAATCGTGTTTGTCCGGAAGGCCGTCGTTATTGAGGTGCTTAAACAAGTAAATGAATAGACTCCACCGATGCCTTCCGAACGGCGAAAACCAGTTCGCGCGTATCGGTATCGGCCTCGATTACAAAAGATTTGAGATGTTATGGCCGTAGATCAAGACGGTTTGTTTAAAAAAAGTAAATAGCTTGCTTAAGTCAAGCTACAGTACAAGGACTCATGAGAAAGCGGAAGTACGACAGCGATGCCGGCCCAGATACATAGAATGCAATCCGGTTCTTAGAATAAG
>JAZGTL010000012.1:6127500-6132500 GCA_037349345.1 Oemleria cerasiformis | reverse complement strand
GAATGTACCGAAACATCATACATATGAGACTGAAAGCTTCGTCTACCCCGTCTCTTGTGAAAAATTCTGTATTGATCGACCTGTGTGAGAACAGCCAATCAATTCATTCAATCGACGAACAGGTCGGGATGATAACCGGAGACTTTTCCTGTTCTTGAAGCTCAATCACTAAGGCGGGCTGCTTTCCGAGTCTCCCCATTTCTGTAAAAAAAAAATGGGCTCCCTCCTATCCCCTGCTAGTCTTCTTTCTTTTCCCTTAGCACCCCGAAAGAAAGGAAGCTTCCTCGATTGGGCATAGTAGATATATTTTAGAGGAAGGGGAAGATAATTTCATTGGTAAGCATCGTTTAGTGGATCAAGCTGATGTAACCATCATAATTAGCTGCCTTCATAAGGTAGCTGCTCTTACATCCTTTATTTGATTTCGGGGTTACCAACTGCTATTGTTACTCCTGCTATTGCTACATTCCTCTTAGAAGTGGAATAGTCTGTACTGAGATATGCTATCAGGAAGTCTTCGATTCAATCAAGCGCGCTACCAAGCACAATAAAGGTCAGGATTAAAGGCCCCTGCCGCTAGCGGGCTACTCTTATTTGTTTTGTTCCCAAGGAATGAATATAATCGATTGAGCGGATGTGGACGCCCGGGAGAGGACTTCGTCGTGAACATCGAAAGACGCCGATATTCTCCTGTTCAATCTTTTGGTGGGAGCGGAAAAACTCCATAAGAGGAAAAAGCCAAAGGCTAAGGCCAAGGGCCGAGAAAATGATCCTATCTCTCTATCCGAAACGTCTGAAAATGTCTCTGTTACATCATACGAAGTACCGCGGTGGGTACAGTTGAGCAGTCGATGTGGTGTGTACATGGACCAACAACTTAGCTAGTTGCGTGCGTTCATCAAAGTCTACCCCATCACATGAAGTGAAGTCGACGACAAAGTAACAAAGTCTCAAATGCTAAACCAGGGGGAGATCTATGACCCGGAATTGGGCTTTTTCATACAAAAAAAGAAAGAAACCCGAAATCAAAAAGAAAGAAGAGAAAGAACTGGGGGTTGGCGCCTACATAACTGGTTGCTTGCTTACCAAGCCATCCTGGCAAGCTCCTCCAGTTCAATTATTATTCTTGACTTGACTTATTATTATAAAAACTACTCACTATCAAGATGAAAGACGATCGATTATCTACCCAAGAAGATAGAGACTCCCACATACAATAAAAGGTCACAAATAGAGTTAAACCAAGTAACATTGCAAAGGCATAATGATAGTAGGGTCGGGATATCCCCGCCCTCCGAACCGGACGTGAGGGTCTCCCCTCATCCGGCTCTCTGCAGGGGAATCTCCACTCATTGCTTCCCCTAATATCCTCCCTTTACCACATCATGGGGGTTTACAGGAGATCCCAGAGGCTCGTTCGGAAAGGCTGCTATACCATACCTTTTGACCCAACTCTACTCTAGTAGTCACTAGACTCACTATAGTAGTCTGTCCGGCTGCTCTTGCTGAAATCATTACTCTTCATTCTCCCGTGCTCTAGCAATTGCGCTCCCTATACCACTACCATGTAGTTAGGTAGGGACAATCAATCCGGAATCTAGGAATGAATGGGGATCCCTATCAATATCAAAATGAAGAATATATAATTAGAGTTTTCTCCCTTTCTCTCACTCAATAGATGTATTTGGTCTGATACGATACAGTACAATACGAGACGATGGAATGCAATGGGATGGATGGTAGAGGGCTGCCCGCGCCCAAAAGCGATGATTCACTTGTCCCCTTGTCCATAGGGACCCCGTGGCATACAACCGAAATGACTCCCGCTAGATAGCCATCCCTTTCTCTCTTTTTACAGCCTCGTGGACGGACGAAAGAGGGGAAGTTACAGAACGGGACAGTGAAGGCTCGCGAAGTAGACAGCAAGCTCTTCTCAGCCCCCTAACCTTTCTATTATATTATTAAAGCACTAGCGCGCCCCTGGGGCGTAAGCACTTCACTCGCTAGGGGAGGGGATTCATTCACTTGAATTCCTGCTAGCACTACAAAAAGCTCCGGTCTTAACGCCCCTACTACTGCTGTGCAGCCTTTCCTCGGGTTCGTAGATTCGGGTTTCCCGTTTACCCACAACGGAGGAGCCGCCCCCACCACAGAGATGCACAGAGGAACAGAGCGAACTTCATATATCCCTTTTCCACTCAATCCAGAAATAAGATCGGACGTTATTCCGGTTCGTCTCCATTTTTGTGAAACTATTCCTCAAGCAAGGCAGACGATAAGTCATCGAAGGGTTTGTGTGAATAATGGAATGGTAAGCATTACTCATTTAAAAGTGTCCCACGGTGATCTAATATCTTTTCAAGAAAATGACGCGAGAATCCGCGGTGAAGAAATAAGGAGATCTTTCTATATCGAAATATCAGTTGATAAAATCATAGGAAAATTCCTGGATCGCCCGGTAAGAATGTGGAGAAGAACAAAAACAGAATGGTTCCACCTACTCAAAACTCAGAGGGGATGCCGCCTACTACTAAAATCCCGGTTTTTGCAACAGTTGCGTTCTTCTATGCAAGAAGAAGACTTAGAAAGAACAAAGAAGTTTGGATCCGAAAAAGTATGCTTAGGCAGTTCCTTCGCTGAGTACAACAGAATGAAGAGGAATTTGTATTATTTCAAATCCCTATTCTTATCGAAAAGAAGGAACGAGAAAAACCGAAATCTTCCTACTCGAACAAGAAGTCCTATAGTTTACAACTCTTCTTTATATAGTAATTCCACCCATTGCTCCGCATCCCCCCATCAGTTTACTATGAAGAGAATAATCAAAAGGATTGAACTACCTACTCATTATTCGGAGGTGAATCATAGAACACCAAAAGTTGTGGTATCTTATGGACCTAACATAGGTCACATCCCTCACGACATAAGATTGAAAGATCTAAACCTTCCTCTTCGGAGCGGAAACGGACGTGGCCAAAACATATAAAGATCGGCGTAGTCGCTCATAGGGACATATCTATCCGGATAGAGGATAGTCTAGATCGATTCAGAGATAGATTTCTATCCATATAGATAGGTATCTCCGCGGGTAGAGATAAAGATAGGGATCCATCTAGATCTTGATTCACTATTTCCATTTATATTTTCTTTTTTTCTGGATTCTGATTGATTGCCTTTTTGTGACGACAAGTTTTAAATCTTAATGCAAGCTGGAAACATCATTTTTTAATTATTACTTGCTGGGTCGGGGCGTAGACGAGCGAGTAGAGCCCAGGAAACAGGGAAGCCCGTCATAGAGCAGTTGACTAGAAGTAGAAGACTGCTGGCCTGAGAGAAGGCGGCCTCTCCCGGGAAACATGGCCCAATTTATCTTCTTTCTTTTGGATTTCGGGTTTCTTTGGGGCCCAGAACGCTAAAGGGTAGGGGAGAAGCAAGCCGAACCTCTGATCGACCTGGACACATAAAAAATTCTCGGCATCGAGAGAGATTTGAGATTCCGTAAGTAACTTAGTGCAACATGGCAAATTTCATTGAGAGGAATCAGCAAAGAAAAGAAAAACGGGTCAACATCTTATTAAGATTTGATCGTTGCATTACTGTGAGATGCCCAAAGACTCCCATGCCTTTCTTGGTTGGACCAACCAGATTTCCGGCAAGTCTTTCTGTTAGAGCAAGAAGCGGAACTACAAGTGAATCTTAATAAAAAGCTTATGATGAGCATCTATTTGAGTCGATCATTTCCAAGATCTAATTCCAGTTTTTTCTTATGTAGTGGAAATGCCTTACAATCTGAAGTTTTACGCTTAAGGGAAGAAATGTTCTTGGTGGATGCAAGACCTGGGACCCCCAGAATTTGTATGCAAGATGAGCCTACAGGAGTGCCAATCAACCGAGCCGCCAGGTTTGAGAATAAGGTGGGATCCCTGGATGTAGTGGCCGGTGAATCGCTGATCAAAAAGTGGATTTTGGAAAGATTCTTCATCGATGTAGTGGCCGGTGAATCACTGATCAAAGAGCGAGCAGCCGCCAGGTTTAATGATTTGGTGGGATCCACAGATGTAGTGGCTGGTGAACCGCTTCTTCTTCTTCCGCGAAGATTCAGACAAAACCGAGCTTGGATGGAACTGAACAAGATTTGGCGAACGAATACAAAGGTAAAGGGCTTTATTATTGAGAAAGTCAAAGGAGGTTATTCAGTAGCCATCGCGGGTTTCATTACTTTTCTTCCATTCCGTCCTCTTATAAGTCAAAGGATATCGAATGATCGATTCACCATTGAGAGGATTAACCCCAAAAGGACGAATATTGTGGTGTTCTAACAGCGGCAGACTTATTTGTTTCTAGATGAATTTGTTTCAACAACCGATCCTTGTCCGTGCGTGGAAGGAGGAGAGTAGTAGCCGGATTGAACTCCCTTGACCTCTGAAGCGCTTGGACATAGGATTTTTGGCCTTTGGCCGCGCCTTGACATCTTTCAGTGGGTCGCCCCCACTCCACCTCTGTCTGTAGTAAGCGCTCTCGGCTTCGGGGGGTGGGTGGATGGCCTTCATCATTTCCAGGGGTCGATCATAACTCCCTTGACTGACCTCTTTAATTGGGCCGCGGTCGGGGTAGTAGGGTGGGTCGCGCTATCGAGAAGCTTTCCCTGCAAACAGTAGTACTCCCCGCCTCCGGGCAAGTAATCCCACGGACGAGGTTCCCAGGTTAAGCTCTAGCTGGACGATCACTCGAGAAGTTGCCCATGGAATATAAGTTTGCGGGTCCGTCCTTACCCCTCTTCATATCCTAAGAGTACCTAAAGGCCCTTTCCGACCTACCTCTTTTCTAGGTTTTCGGCCAAGGTGGTAGCGCTTTTCCAACCTATTCCTCAAAAGAGAGGTTCCTCCTCTATCCCTTCAACCTTCTCGGGAGGTGGGATGCCCCATAAGCGCTTTTACCTTTCCTTTTTTATACACCTTCCCATCCATCAATGAAAAAAATTTCTTATTGGTATCTAAGGA